>ATSW01035930.1:0-13149 GCA_000444245.1 Botryllus schlosseri
AACACGCCCTAGACACGATGTCCGAATGGCAACACATTCCGATCACACCCTCGGCCCGATGTCCGAGTTGCAAAACTGTCTGAACCCACCCCAGACACGATGTCCGAGGGGCAAAACAGTCCGAACTCACCCCAGACACTACGTTTCAATGGCAGCACAGTCCGAACACACCCAAGACATGATGTCGGAACACATCCCAGACATGATGTCCACACACACCCCAGACTCGATGTCCGAACGCACCCTACTACTACTGCATTTCCATGTGCAAATGATGTGTGCTCTTGAAACTGCAATTTCATCACTTTACAGTCTAATAGCCAAAATCAAACAGCTATGAACGAAGTCTCCTTGAAGCAAACTTTCATTTAAGATCCTATTTTCCAAAATATTTTAATATGTTTTTGAGCAATCCGCAGTCTAAATCGTGTAACGCCTGACTGATTTTAGACCATTGACCAAATTCCCCCTCAATTTAACCTTTGACCATGACCTACAGGGCATTACATTTTACTCGGAAATATAGACGATCAGACAAGCTTCAGATAAATCCAAGTGCCGTATCTCAACTGTCGTCTAACATCTAGCTACACCTTCTTGAATATTGCATTGATAAAACCCGAAAGTGCAGATCCGAAATGAGCAGAAAATTGTCAATTTTCAAAGTGACGTAACTTCTGACCCCAAAGTCCAATTTTCATAAAATAAAGTTCATCCTGTTTGGAATTAGCTCATCTGTGCGTGTACCAAATTTCAGGAGATTTGGAGAGGTAGTGGTGGGAACATCGGTTGTCTATGCAGGGAATTGCCCGAATGCATAAATCATGTTGCCAAAAGAATGCGCAAAAATTTGGATGACGTTGTGAAAACTGAGCGCGTCAAGAAACACACAATGTCAGGCAGGGGTAAGCTAACGGAAGCACGAAGAAATAAATGGGGGAACTATTATCGCAACGCAATAGTAAATGCGGATGGAGATGCCGAAAAGGCGTCAAAAGCTGTCAAGGCGATTCTATACCACAACTGCACTTCTGACGAACACCCGCGACATGAATACTGTGACGTGAGCTGGTGTTATTACCTGAAAGCCAAAGCGGCAGGGGTAACTGACCCTATAAAGTGGCCTGAGAAGAAACCTCATCAACCTTTGACAGAGAAAATGTTTGATGCATCAAAACCGAAATTTGACAAATTGGGCAGTGTTGAATTTTTGCAACGATGCATGGAACTGCGCACGCAAAATGCTAATGAGTCACTTCACAGCACCGTGTGGAACAAGTGCTCAAAAGCTCATTTCATTGGAAAAAAATACCTTGACAGTGTAGTTGCGGATTGTGTAGTTGAATGGAATAGGGGAGCATCCGCAATACTTTGTCAAGGTAGTGACATTGGATTGGTGATGTCACCCCGATCCCACCGTTACGTCAAACAAAAAAACAAACGACGCTTCACATCTGCTAATAATCAGAAAGCAACTAATGCATCCCGTAAGCGAAAAAGAATAGAAGAAACGATGAAAAACACGCAACTAGAAAAGGCAGAAGGAAAAACATATTCTCCTGGGGCTTTTTAGTGAGAAAAATGTGTTGAAGTTGACGGTTTCAAAGAAATAGTGTGACTTTTGCATATCACAAAATTAAAATGGCTTTTTCTCAACAGTCTGTTTTTTCCTACTAGTAAACATTTTTGAGGCAGAAAAAATCATCCAATCAACTTGAAAATTTGAAGATTGACATATATTGGGATGCTGAACACAATAAAAGATTTTATTTTGGGGTATTGGTAAGGGTCAATCTGTAATTGCCTGTTAAAGTCAAAAAATGCCATTTTTCCGAATTTTTCCAAAAAACACGATTTTTTTTTACATGTTACCCTTTGTTGGGCCTAAAAAATCTTTTATTGTGTGCATTAGATCTATTTTAATCCATAAAAAGCATTAAGAAACAAATTCAGTGAAAAAGTTTGATGTGAAAATTTTTCCTGGAAATTGGTCTGAAAAGTAACAAAATTTGATAAAAATCAAAAAATCCTCGATTATATCACACCAAATTTTTATCAAATTTAGAATGTCCACTAAAGCACCTTTTGTCTGAATTTCAAAAATATTGCTCCATTAGTATTCAAGTTATAGCCGTTTAACTGATTTTTCGATTCGAGAGGTAGTCTCCCCCCTTAGGCCTATATGCTGTGGGATATTATCTTGGCCAATCTAATCAACTGGAAAATAGTCTTCGCGCTATGCGCGATTTTATGTTCATGGGCATTCTGATTTTAATACAAGTGCCATCATTGTATTGAAAATGGACAGCGGCTAGATCTCATTGGAAGCACAAGAGGTACAATCGCTAAAAAGGTTGATTTTATGTTCATGGGCATTCTGATTTTAATACAAGTGCCATCATTGTATTGAAAATGGACAGCGGCTACGAGAGAGATCTCATTGGAAGCACAAGAGGTACAATCGCTAAAAAGGTTAAGAAGCAATGCTATTACTATGGCTCAATAATGAATATTGATTATATGTAAGTTGTTATTGATTTGTTCCAATAATAATTGAAGGCAAAATCTAACCCTGATTTAATTCGACTTTGGCAATGACAGTAACAATAGCCAATACTTATCACGACTATATCAAAACCAGGATTAGGCTACACCGCTCAAATGCTCAGATGTCAGATCAATCTTCAGTAGATTTTAAAATATTGTACATAAAATCGTGGCATGTCAAAGGTCCACTAGCTGCAATATTATAACCTAAGACAGTTTTACGATGTCATGAAGCATCCTCTCGTATGTCCATAACTCGTTAATTATGCCCGGCACAAAAACAGTTTCATTCAAATATTTGAAAATGTGATTATTTTTCCGTGCCTAGCATGAATAATACAGTAGTAAATTACATTTCCACAATGTTTGCGGAATGCCTGTCGGCAAGGACCCGTCAAATAAGGCCTACTTGGAAATTATACATTAAATATCCCTATTATTAATGCTGCGGCCCTTGGCGTCACCAAAATTAGGAAATTGGCCGGCGAGCACACTCGATTTTGAGACCTCTGGCCCAAAGTACACCATGAACTCTCTATTACGACACCATGCAGAAAAAAGTTCCACCCTTACAAATTAATATAAAATTAAATGTTTTATTCCTCAAATTAAGTAACAAGTGTCCGTCTTGGTTTTGCAATATAGATACGAAATTCCAATATATTGGGTGGACCGGCAGGAAACGTGCCACGGTCTGGTGGTTTAGAATCAATGCTGTACATTGAATCAGACACACCTACACCTCTGCAAAGCCCTGATGATAGATTTGCAGGAATTTCCTTGATACCAGGAATGAGGCTCAAAGTGACCGGTAATAAACATCAACTTCAAGTTAACTAAAGAACATCGGAACACATCAATTTAGAAGCAACATACCATCATAGCATCATCAGTTTCTTACCATTCTTCTGAGATAGGGTGATTAATCTCACGAATATTAGTCCCACCGAGTACTACTGATGGAGCCAGTGGTCTGAATATGGGAGGCCATACCATACCAGGTGTCTGCTTCACATCTAGACAAAAAACAATTGGTAGCTCACAACACTAACAATGTGTTTTGGCTAAATCCTTGCACAAGTTTGATGGATTTCAGAAATGTCTGCTAGAGAGACACAGGTATAATAATCTGTGCAATACAGAGAAGTCTTTTCAAGTTAGCAATTAGAAGAGTAAAACAACTTGGTTGTAGTGGCAATCACAGCAAGCAAGGGCAGTATCATACTATATTGCTAATCATGTTTGTGTTAACCTAGAGATCCCGTTTAGGCATAGCACAACATAACATCAGAGAAAAACCATACCGCTGCGCTTCAAAAAGCTTCCAGATGGGATACGGGTATCATGTTTCTGAGGATTATCTTCATAAGCGGTTGGTTGAAAACCTTGGTAGTCCTTCTTCCATTGCTTTGGGGCAGTTACAAATTGTGGATCTACAAACACGTTGGAGAAATGCGTTCCAACCTTGAGATTCCTTATTCCTTTCTTCTAGCTGCCTGGCTTGATGTAATAGTTCTCCCATGTGGAAGGTACGAGGGAAGCCAGCATCCGAACCGTCATGTCTCGAATCACCCGCATCATGATTATCTGAAATATATTGCAATGCACCTTTTGAAGTTCCTTCTCTTATTTATTGTAAAAGCATGTATGGAGAAGCTCTCATAAGGCGATGTGCCTAAAACGGGAAGAACCAGTGTTGAAGACAAGGAATTTCCCAAAATCACTATAGTCATTCAGCACTTAAATCATTGTTTTAGGATTTCTTTGACTACTTTCACAGTGTGTGAAAAGGTTGTCCGGAAGTTATCTTCAGTTTGCATTGAATTTTGTGGATTTGTTCACAGATAGATTTGAATTTTATTAATTTAAATCGCCACAACAGTTATATTTCAATGAGCAACAGCCGTATAAAGCAGGGACTGGCAACATACGGTCCGTGGGCCCGAGGGATTTTGAGCGGCATGCAGAGAGTTTCTGTCCTGAAAGTGAAATTTCAATCTGAAAGTATTGACAAATTTTTGTGCGTCACAGAATGAATCCAAGTTTGCCAACCTGAGAAAGATGGTCATGAAACTACTTGCTCTGTCCGGGTCTACATACATTTTCGACCCTGACCATTAACGAGACAAGGCTTTGTTCCAACAGAACTGATGTTTACGAAAACGAGGAGTCGTGACTAAGCTTAGACCTAGGGTTTCTACATAAGACATGGCAGTCAGAGCTCGAAGAACTCGTTTACAACTTTTACGGATCACAGATGTCTGATTGACTTCCACAGCTATTGTTGATAAATTCATTATACTGTTTTTGGTATCCATGCTTTAAGCCAAGGGTCGGCAACCTACGGCCCGCGGGCGGGATCTGGCCCGCCAAGCGAAATCGTCCGGCCCGCGACGAAATAATTAGTTACCACAAGAATACGGCCCGCCGTTTCGTAATTAGTTCCAATCTGCAGTGCAGCACTGCAGCACTGCTTGGTGAGAATGCGGCATTGCTACGATGTAAGTATCCTACGTCGTATTAGTCTATTGTTAAGCCATAAAACTGATGCGAAGGCTGTCGATTAGTAGCCCATCTCGTACTAAAAGTAGCAGATGGAGAATGTGGTATATGTAGAGTAGACTAGACCAGTGCTTATCAAGCGGGTGTATCGCGCAACCAGGTATACCATATTTTTATGGGGTGCCACTCTGATAGGGTGCGACATTAAAGATGTGGTTTCTCTGCTTCAAAAACGCTTGGAACATCTCAGACGCAATGACAAAATCTCAAACTTTCCGTTTCATTTTAGATAACTATAAGCCTCCGTAGGTTAGTCATCTGCAGCTTAATTCACCAGAAGACATTTTACGCCAAGACAACAAACCTGAATAGTGTTTTGGACACAGTGGGGAAAGCTCATTTTGGCTCACAAACTTAATCACCGACAGTTAGCCTACCTCATATATTACTAGAAGCAGAGAATCAATATGGCGATGTCCTGCATATCTGCCATGTTCGCACATTAAGTCGAGCATCTATCCTTGCACCAGTGTATGAGCTGAGAAACGAAATAGCAACTTTCCTTGATAATACAATCATCGCCGACACATAATCTTGTCATCGAAAATGGGTATCTAGTCTTGCTTTCGTAGTAGGCTACATTTAACGTCACATCTAACAAATTGAATTTGCAACTTCAGGAGGAAATAACTGAATACATGAGATGTTGAGGCGCATTCGAAACAAAACTGCGACTCTAGGAATGTCAACATTTAAAAGAAAATTATGCTCACTTTCCTATACTGTGGAGAGTAAACCTAGTACCAGCACTATACCTTTGTAACTGTGATACGAAATTTAATTACTGAATTTCCACCCGCTTTTCCGACATTCGTTCTGTACAAAATAAATTCTGACAACTCAGTAGGCCTACTCGGTTTAATGTGAGCGCCAATACTGTTGTCTGAAAATTTCAAATTGGCCCTTTTGAAATGTGATGCAGTTGAATTGAATGACAAATTTTATACAAAGAGCATATCGCTGCATGACTTTGACAAAGAGTACGTTCTTGAAATGGGTCCTTATCCCAGCTTGACCAACAATGCAAAAGAAATGGCATCGACTTTTGATAGCACGTACGCATGTGAAAAACAGTTTTCAACAATGGAATTCACGAAGAGCAAGCTAAGATCACGTATTCTAATGCCAATTTAGAATGTGGTTTGATTGTGGCTTCATCTGACTTGTTATTAGAAGTTGAAAATCTTGCACAAAGCATGCTGCGCCAAGTGTCACATTTATTCTGCGTTGTTGATGTGTAAAACTGTAAATACATGTGTTTTGCCATTTTTGTGATTTGTATGATTGAGATTGCAGCAATGTAGGGTACTAAACCGACGTGAGCGTTCAATATAGTATCAAGAAAAATTCCGGCCCGCCAAAAAGTTGTGCACTCGGAATTTGGCCCGTGACTAGCAAAAGGTTGCCGACCCCTGCTTTAAGCTTTAAGTTCATTAAATACAATTTATTCCTTGTATAGGTGGATAAATACGCGATTACTGTATATATTCAGTAATCCGGCACGCCAAGTACTTCATTTTCCCATATCCAGCGTGGCTAACTGAGAAGTTGCCCGTCCCTGGTACAAAGCAATAGTGAATATCATACAGTCTAACACAGGTGTGGGTGAACTTTTGTGAACAAGGGCTGCATACAAAATCAAAATCTAATCGTGGGCCGCACCATAGAATAATTAGGATCATATGCCAAAATCTAAAATAGTCAAGTCTAAAGCTTGTGATCAAAGAATTTATATAAATATTTGATTACGATTTACAACCCTAACACATCATCATAATGAGATTTTAGGGTTATTATCCTCATTATCCTATTTTTAAATTGTGGATGAAAGTTGGTTTTGAATAGAAATTTGAATTTGAGTAGCGAACTGTAGATTTGCCGATTTGATTTCACTTTAAAACACACAAATCGACAACGCAATCCCAGATAAATCCGCTTCTAGGCGTTCTCAAATTTCACTGGGTGATAAAAACCTAGCCTTACGATCCTAGACTTCAAAAACCTCACTAAACTATGCCTATTATTACGATAGTTCGGTTTCAAGGTTGGGACCGGCCACAATATAATTAAAAAAAACGATTTGTTTAGAGTAGGCAATAGGCCTCCACCACATTTTCAGCATTGTGCTGTCATTTGATATGAACTACATCACAATCGATCGCACACAAAAATTGTTATATGTTATCGCGAATGTTCATCAAGGCTAAATGGCTATACGCCTATGCATGTAATCTAGTCTAGTATACCAAATCACCAGCAATACATAAGCGGATATGGCAAAATCCGAAGGCAGGTGAAAAAACGGAAGTATGGCAAGCATGATATAAAAATCATATAGGCTAACAAACCTTCATTCCTTCTCACAACTCCGGCAGGACCAAATGCCATATTTTGATTGGCATGCTGGGTGGCTTTCACAAGAGGATTACTGCCTCCACAAGCACCAGAAACAAGATCCTTCATGGTCGACATAGTAACTAAACTAATGAGTAGAAAACTGAAGATCTACCACTAACGAATGTTGCGAGGTAAAAGAGGTTCAGCCATAGAAATGAATGCTCACAGATCCCTAATCAATGAAGTTGGTGGTATACAAAACCACGCATTGAGCATGAATGTGAGATTCTGCGTCTTGAACATGCGCAAGTTAGCTATGATTTTGATGAGGACTGCTATAAATTCTTTGTTTAGTGATCTTATCATAAGTGATCCCACAAAAACCGACGTGAAGCTATAATGTTAAAACATGACTGTGATGTCGGTGGGTTGGACTCAGTGAGTCAATACTAACACTCCATACCTGTCTGCCTATTTCTCATGCAGCTACTTTTCAGAGCAAATGCAAACACCAACCAATCTGTGTAACACAGAGGTGGACGCAATTCACAAAAAACTCCTGGTACTGAATATGTATTCTCATGAGATATACACTCAGTCGAGTCAACACAAAGCAAAACTCTTCTGACTGACAGAGGAACTACGACGTATACCTGGTGACAGTACTAAGTAGAGCTTAAAATATAGCCAGCTACTTAATCGTTCGCACCAGCGTGATATTAATCGATCTATATTCGCCCGAAATAGTTTGGGCAGCAGCAATGAGCATGAGCACTGTGACCAATTCTGCTTTACAGATTACCATTAAATTAACACTGCTGTTCCCAACATTATCAATCAATCGATCAGTCTATGAGGTTTGATCTACCACAGCCACCTACCGACATAAATAGGTATTGTAACTTTCGCGAACGCAGCTGGGCACCGGCGCTGCCACCGTTCTGCCCGTTACCGTATCATCTTGTACGTTCGTTCTCAACGTTATCGCTTTCAATCGAGGCAATAAATGGCGCTAGGATCTGCTGTTCTAATCGATACGTCACACAGGAATTTGGTCGGCGCGACTATACCGTTGACAAATCCACGTATGGACGTCAGTAAGATCGCATTCCGAACATGTCCCGTTCCGTCTCATGCACCCTAACCATCGGTCATCGCAAATATATGCGCTGATGGTCATTTATTCGACACATCCAAACCACTGCAGACGCTCGCGAGCATAGAGAGTCGAAAAGGTACACAATATACAAGGCCCCGCGATCCCTATACACCACTCGAAAATGAAATTCCAACAGCTTTCTTTAATCGCTCTTTACCGTTAGGACAGCCGGACGAACTATACATTGCTCGACAGATTGCTGGCGTGTACCCTAGCGAACCTGGTATTATTTAAAAACCATGGACCGTAACATTGGAAGAGCCATAATTATAACCATTGGGTATATACCAGGGGCGGGCAACATACGGCCCGCGAAGGGATTTTGTCCGGCCCGCGGACAGTTTTCCATCTTGCATGATAATGTGGCCCGCGTCCCCAGTCTGCCGAGACTCCCCACTACTTGCTTACTACGTCAAATTTTAGTGACTGTATGTTATTATATACGTGTATGAGCAGCGTTGCGAGAGTGGAGCTTGCGCGGAAGTTCGTCGAAGCGAGAAGACTTGCATTATCGGCGTTTACGATGCACTCAACCCTAATGTCGTCTGTGGTAATCATGATTTTTGTCGACCACAATGGTCATTTACACCAGGCCGACTCTTCCCACTTCTGATTCCGCAACCGCCGACCCGCAGCACGGCACACTTCTAGGCTTTTTGCACCGCATATGCCAGGGGTCGCCAACTCAAAACGGGTCGCAGGCCACCTTTCAAATTTCGTAGAGGACGCGGGCCGCATGAATTCAATATCGTCATTAATTTGGCCTCACAGTTGAAGAACGACGCTGTCCCGTCACCTACTCAACCCTAATGAATTGGTATCTAGGTAAATTAGGGTTACCGGGCTTATCGAACGCCTTGAAATCTTAATTAGGGATTGCACCGTGCATGTGTTGATTGATCAGATAGAAGCAGACATGGCGGCGCCTGTATGACAATGTTATTCTCAAATACACATCGTCTTCGCCATCAGGGGCGAGAATTGGCTTTGAAGTGACATTGCTGTCGCTAAAATACATTCATTAAATACGATTTATTCCTTGTATATGTGGATCAATGGGCGAATAATGTATCGATTCAGCAATCCGGCCCGCCAAGTACTCAATTTTCCTAAATCCGTCCCGCCGACTTGAGAAGTTGCCCGCCCCTGGATCGTGGTTTTTCGGGATCCGGATCCGATCCTGTTCGATGAAATGGAATCCTGATCTAATCTGTATCCTATTTTCGTCCTAAATGTTGAAAACCGGATCCAAAAACATCCTGCACGAGGTGCAGCCTTCACTGGACCCTGTCATCAATATTTTTCTAATTAGGCCTATATACACGTCGGCAATGCATTGGAGTTTGCCATTAGGTATTTTTTCGGAATAATGGTGTAATGCTGAAGCAGACTGATTCCAAGTTCATACAAAACATCGAAGTAAACTAACAGAAAGTCACATTCGTGCACTATAAATTTAAATAGGCTTTTCGAAGTACAGAACTTCAATATTGCAGCAAACAATACGTTCATGTTGCCAAGACAGGAACATTCGACGCCAGCCCTATAAGCCTATGGACAATTAAACATTGTATGTATATCGAAGTTTTCGGCCAGCATAAGGGCAGTCCTTTTCGGTCAAGGTTCTATCACTGCCGATCGTTCGGCTACACTTCTCGGAGTCGCATGTTACATGGCATAAAACTCCATAAGTCTTGGTGCGTAGTGGCGCCCTAATAGCTGACGCCGAAATGCTCATTTCTATAAGGAAAGGAAGGAAAGGAAAGGACGTAGCGTATTTTTTGTCCTTGATGTTTTTTGCGGCATATACACCGACTTATGATAGACATACACACGATCTGTGCATATGCATACCATGAGTGCATGATGTGCATATGCCGTTGGACAAGGAAGGTACAGATATAGCCTTGTATGGCTTTCTAAGTCTTGAACCACCCCTCCATGCTATCCCAGTAATGCATGAGCGCCAAGCAGGGAAGTCATTGGATACCAGTGTTACTAGGTCTTTGGTCTGACCCGGCCGGGGATCGAACCCACGACTTACCGATCAAGAAGCTGGACGCTTAACCATTACGCTATCTTGTCGGTTTGTTGTCTATAAATCATGCGTATTTTTCTTGGGGAGGGTAGGCCTACCCAATAATCAAGATATTTGGCAACAATAAATCACGCCAAGCCAGAAAAATGTTTGAATAAGTTGCATAAATTTTCAAAAAAATACTCTATAATTTATGTTAATTCACAAAATAATTTTAGGCCCCCTACGAGCTCACCCTATCCCCAATTGGGGGTTTGCGATGCGGCAGTTACGGTCCTGCTCCTACGCCACTGTCCAGACCCACCGACCAGGTTTTTTTTTTGCGAATGCGAAATTTCAACTGCAATCACTTCGCTTCTATGAGGTTGGAAGTGCGCAAAATTGGATAAGCATCCTTTTTTTAGACAATTTAACGATTTCGTGGGGTTGACACTAAATTTCGATTCATTTTTTATTTTTTGCTATTAAATTCAATATTTTCAAACTCCTGTGAGTTCACATCTACCAGTTGGAATCGAATCAAATTTGGTGTGCAGCATTTTTTAGCAACCTAACAATTCAATCAATGAATCCCGGAAACTGGGAAAAAGTTGGATATGTCTTACCTGACATACCAACCGCTTCTGACGTGAATTCACAAAAGCGACCAACACTTGAAACTGTGAATTCCGGACGCTTAAGCTTGAGAATTTCACGCGAAAATTTTATTTTGAACAGTGATTTTTGTTCTTCACATGCGATGCTTGAAAGTAAACCCTCTTTGCCCTATTCATTTCCGTGGTGCGCATGCTTTAGATCAGTGACCGGCAAACTTTTCAAGAGGTGACCCAACTTTAAAGGTTAGCCTGTAACTGCAACCCGCGTTTACACGCGAACCTATTTTGTTTTCCCATACAGGAGCAAAGGTTTTAAGTCATTCTGAAGCTAAAGGATAAGAGTTAAGTAGCATAATAGGGTTGCATTTAAAACAAACGGTGTTTTAAACAGTGTTTTCAAAAAAGGCCTTTAGGATTATTTTTTTAAGTTGTAAAATCATGCCATAATTGTGTAAATACTTTCCAGAAGCATGTTGCATGAGCATACGGATAAATACCACCCGATATAGCCGACGTATATCGATATGAGATATGGTTGGAACCCTCGAAATAGTCGGTTCAACATTAATAGTACAGATATTTCGTCAAAGGAGCTATATTTACCCCATATTTTCAATTGTTGATGTCAAACCATTATGACGTCACAGTTGAATATTCGTGACGTCATTGTTTTAAGAAAAAAAATTAAAAAAACATGTTTAAAATTATGGTCTTGTTTTAAATATATTTATTTTAAACTGGGTTTTGTTTTAAATGCAACCCTAATTATATACAGCAATTAGTTATGCAATGTAAATCAAAAAGCGTCACCTATTCTTCCGGCAATTGCAATATTGATGCTTCGCTAATTCACAGAAAAAAGTGTGACTTCAAGAAACACATAGTTATGAATTTTTTTCGGGAAAATAGTGAAAAATATTACAGCAAAATCCTAATCACATCGTAAATTTATAATTATTATGTGTGGAAACTTTGTACTGAGCAGCATACGAACTCAGCTCTCATGAGAACGTATACAACTTCTTACTTACTTGCATGCTTGAGTAGACTTTGGCGTCGTTATTTCTACTTCTACTTGAGTAGCTTTCTTCACTACTTCAACCACCTGTGCCAAGAAGTAACTCTTGGTTTCAATAAGGTTGGTGGCCCCTGCTTTAGAGAAAATCAAAAACCACGAACTATTAGAGTATTTCAATATCCCTTTTCTTAGGGTATTTCAATATCCCTTTTCTTAGGGTATTTCAATATCCCTTTTCGTGAAAGATGATAACAGCTAAACCGTAAACCGTAGTCCAGGTCCACACAGCATCATAGTCGTTAATCGTTAATCAACGCCATGCCATCCTTTTCTGATATTGCCTTCAGCCCAGCAACCGAAGCTGGAGCTCCAATCAGAAGTTGGAGTTGTGCTGCGTCCGATTTTCAGAGTATTTCGGTTCCATTTCCCCTGAGCAGATTTTAATTTGTATTTTCGGGATCAGTTCCATCACCTTCTCAGTCCGACTCGAGTCACGATTTTCTGATGACTCGACTTGAGTCGAGTCGTTTTCTCAAAATAATGAATTGACTCGACTCGAGTCAATCTGTGCATTGACGCGACTTGGACTAGAGTCATTGCGCATGACTCGAACCTAGTCATATGACTCGAGACTCAGACAGATATTTCATTGTCAATTCGAAGAATAGTGAAGCAACCACGCTATTGGGATTTCGTCTATTGGCAGGCCGTGTTATTTTTGGCATATGCCAAAACTGCCAAAAATAACTTATTTTTGGCATTTTTCGATTTTTATTTTTGGCAGTTTTGGCATCGTCCTCTAAATAGATAGTTTCAGCCTCGAATTAGTCACAAAAACGCTTTATTTGGGCTAGTTTGTCAAAAGACACCACAAAATGTGCAGCATCCACGT
>ATSW01035940.1:0-10280 GCA_000444245.1 Botryllus schlosseri
GTGAACCTCGTGACGTCATATTGCTAATTTAAACCCTATATTTCAATGAAGTGATAGATTATATTAATGTACACGATATACCTAGCGATGACTCGTGTCACATAATGCCAGAATGCTGAAGTAGGCCCTACATATTGACGTTTTAAACGTCGCTAAATGTATCAACTGAGGCAACAAAATGATATAATAATCCCATAAAATCAATATCTTCCGTCTCTTTGCCAACAATTTCGATGCGGACTTGCCAGCGAATATAAGCTTACGCCTGAACGGTCTAGGCCAGACCGGACAATGTCTTCGGCGTCTGAGTATTGTTATACGTGGATATTGAGCAGAGTGCTGAACGGGTTTCTATACTTGCTACCGACATTACCCCATTAACAAGTTATACAGCAGTAGTCAACACCCTAATTGCACGGATTTGCTTATTGTGATACAGTAAACATATGAAGTCATGATTGACCCGTACGCCCGCTAGGTTTCTACACCAGAAAACGATATCACTCTCACTGATTGGTTGAATAAGCATCATTCGCTGACTACATGTAGTGTATTCACAAACGGAAAGCTTGATATTTCGAGCAAACTTTTGTAACAACGCAAGTAAAATTTTTGAGATTGTCAAGATGCATGCTCGTTTAGTGTTGATTGTTTATGCTGCCAGCGCCATGCATAGAGTGGTTTGCAGTTGAATTGCGATAAATGTGAACCAAAGATTTTAGAATGAAGTAAAGATTTTAATATATGAAAAAGGTTCACAGGGCAGAACCTACCAAGGTTCTGTTGTGAACGCGAACCTCAAAATTTCCGAGGTTCACACACAGAACGCGAACGTGAACCTCACGTTCACACCATCCCTACCAAAAACCCTCTCTCCCCACTGCGTCATACTATATGAACTTATTGTAACTGTTTGACCCCACCACCATAAATTTAGTTACAGCTAAATATCAGGTAGTGTATGACACGGCGAAAAAATATGAGGAGCCTCTTATGAGTCGCCAAAATGAAAGCAGGCGGGGCCTGTGAGAACGTAAACCTACGGTTTATGAAGTATACAGTTGGCACCATTCAACAACCAATATTCAAGCAATATCCTTACGTGGCGGTAACGTTGGACATGGCTGTTGAGCGCAGTCTGTGCTTTCCAACGAGATTCCATTGCATCCGCCGGTAGTGGAGCATGACCGACTCCGGAATCTTTTACCACCTCCACAAGTCGACGAACAGTCCCCGAACGAACCCCATTGCGACCATTCAGGATCTGACATACATTCGCGCGTGAGTTGATGCACAATGCACATTTACAGTTTTTAGCAAAGCGGACGACGTCGCAAATCAGATCACTTCTATGACGTCACAAATTTTGTAATACAAATCATAAACCAGTGAGAGATTTACCGAGAAAGAGCCGTTAGAAAGCCTGATTAAGTCGGCTATTTGCGGCATTGATGTGTACGTTAAAATATGAATTAGTCAGGTATGATTTTGCGACTTTACCGGGAGGATACATGATGCGTTTACTATAACAACTGAATGCAGAACCCACCGTTTCAAACCAGCAATATGCAGGTAAACCAAGATAGTTGCGGGACGTAGGCTAGCCTACAATCGTCCGTGAATTGAGCCCATGAGCAGCGACACGATAAAATGAGAGAATCGCGCACTTTTGCAAAATCTCCACCACTTGCATTTCCACTAACATTCAGGCTGCGTTTTAATGGTTTCATACATGATATCATAATTTATCTAATTGTAGGCTTGCATAGGGCTGTCCAAAATTTGGAAAATCTCAAAATATATGCGTATCCATGTCTCATTCTGTAGATTATTGATAAAAAACGTCAATGAACCTGCAATAAGCTTACAGGAAAGTCGTTAACATTTGTCTAAATGCGTTTGAAATTAGCTGACATAGAGTGGGCGGGTTAGCGACCATAGAACCATAGTCTTATAAAGGCTATGATCAGAGGTGGTCAAAGTAGTCAAGAAAGCTACTCAAGTAGAAGTAGAAGTAGCGACGAAAAAATCTACTCAAGTACGAGTAGAAGTACTTCTTTCATAAGCAACCTAAAACTACTTGAAGTAGAAGTAGAATTGATGGACTTTAAATCTACTCAAGTAAGTAAGTAAGTAAGTAGATGTTAAAGCGATCGTAATTCCTTCGCATGGACTGTCAAAAGCTGCAAATGCAGCTATGCGGAAGGTGTAGAGAGCTTGATTCATATTGATGCATCCCAGAAGGTGTCAATTTTGGACAGAATAAGCAGTCGTCAACATCATGGGGTGTAAATGATAGTATTGATATGGAAATGCGATACTAATCCTTTGTTTGCTCGAACATCCCGTTTTAGAGAATATCATGGCATGGTGCCCTCCCCCATATTATAAGACCCCTAGTCAAGTCGAAGAGCAATATGGCAGATATGGCAGATCGTGAAACATCCATATAGTGTATAGCTTTATATTCGGAAAATATAAGGCATTACCACACTTGCTTCTATACTGCAGCATGTATGTTCTCCAGACAAAAGAACTGAAACTTTAGAACTCAACGTATAATACTCGTAATTGAAATAAAAATACAAATACTACTTCTAAAAATCGGAAAATAAAGTAGGCTACATATCTTTTGTCCAGAAAGTTTCTACTGTGGTTTGCTAAAACAGGTTTAACGTTAAAATAAGTCAAAGTCCACTTTTCCAGATTAGAACACGTCATGGGCTGCTACGTATAATAGGTAATTGCTAGATTGCAAAACGGTAGTTTCAAACGTTATAGGGGTCCATAGTTACTGTGATGAAATATTTGATATTGGCGACAATGCGGGGTGAACGGAACCACGTAACCCGGTATCTAAATTATTATCAGCGATACTTTCGTCAAAACATATTTGTTACACCACATCTAGTGTGCACGAAGCGCAACGAAAATTCTGGGTGTTACATGACTTTTATGAAAATTAAATGTTGGTACGACGTGAAAACAGCCCCGAAATTCCTTAGGCTATCTTTCTTATTGGGGGATTAGTCTACTTCTACTTGACAAACTAAAAATAGCGAAAAGTAAGTAAGTAGTTCACAAAATATTTCGAAGTAGAAGTAGAAGTAGCAAAAAAGAGATCTACTTGAGTAAGTACCAGAAGTAGTAGAAAACTACTTGAGTACTTCGAAAAAGTAGAAGTACTTCGTTACTGACCACCTCTGGCTATGATAGAACGACGAGACGACTAGTAATCACGAAATCACGTCTCTTGATTGGTTAATCAGCTATGCTTCAATGATCACGACCACGGCGGCTTGCTGATTATGTGCTTCTACTAGTTCAAGAAGTGAAGTACGCTAACGGCAATGATGATTCTGTAAGCGCATTGTACGTTGGTGATCAAATACTAAAGTGAGACACTTGGTCATTTAATTTTTAGTGTTATAACCAGAGGTGGTCAAAGTAGTCAAGAAACTACTCAAGTAGAAGTAGAAGTAGCGACGAAAAAATCTACTCAAGTACAAGTAGAAGTACTTCTTCAACAAGCCACCTAAAACTACTTGAAGTAGAAGTAGAATTGACTGACTTTAAATCTACTCAAGTAAGTAGTTTTGATAACAGTCTTATTTCGTTGGCATGGACTCCTAAAAGCTGCGAATTGAGCTCTGTGGAAGGTGCAGAGAGTTTGATTCGTATTGATGCATCCAAGGAGGTATCAATTTTTAAAAGAATTAGCATTCTTTCGCATCATGGGATGCAAATTATAGTATTTGTATGAAAATTTGATACTAACCCTTCGTTTAGTAGAAAACCCCGTTTTAGAAAATATCATGGCATGGTGCCGTACCCCATATTATAAAGTCCCTGGTTTAGGCGAAGAGCAATACGTATGTAGTATCGGATACAGTTTCCCCACTATGCGCGATTAGTTTCCTTTTCTTTTATGCTTCAACATTAGTGTTCTGCGGACAAAAGAACTGAAAGTAATTAGAACTCAAAGTATGATACTCGCAATTGAAAGTGAAGTACAGATACCACTTCTAAAACGCGGAAAATATATTTCATGCCTTTTGTCCACAAAGCTTCAAACGTGATTTGCTAAAACAGGTGTAGCGTTCAAATAGACTGGATTTTCCAGATTAGCAAGACACGTAATGGGCTGCTAGATTAAGATATAATAGGTAATTGCTAGATTGCAAAACGGCAGTTTCAAACGTTATGGTGGGCCATATTCACTGTGATGAAATATTTGTTATGAGCGACAATGCGGTGTGAGGGGAACCAAGCAATCCGGTCCCTAAATTATATTCACTGATACTTTCGTGAAAACATATTTGTCACTCAATAACTACTGTGCGCGAAGCGCAACAAAATTTCTGGACTTTACTTGACTTTTACGAATATTAAATGTTGGTACTCCGTGGAAACAGCCCCGAAATTCCTCAGGCTATCTTTCTTAATGGGGGATTAAACTACTTCTACTTGACAAACTGAAAATACCGAAAAGTAAGTAAGTAGATCACAAAATATTACGAAGTAGAAGTAGAAGTAGAGAAAATCAGATTTACTTGAGTAAATACCAGAAGTAGAGGAAAACTACTTGAGTACTTCCAAAAAGTAGAAGTACTTCGTTACTGACCACCTCTGGTTATAACTAGATAACGATAGGTTCAGAACAACAATACGCTCTTGCAGGCATGACAGAGGTGAAACAGGGAATGCTTGTGAACTTATAGATCCCAGAAATACCTATCTGATATGATTGAGATTACGCCAAGTGGTCCTGCTTTTCTAGATGCAGTGCAGGTAAATTATATTAGTTATCGCCAAACTGGTGCAGCACACCATGCGTGATGGATTCTGGACACAATCCTGTATGCTCAGAAGATATGTGGGCCGACCAGGTAGCTTGCATTGGGACTCTAAAGAAATGTAACTACCGCACCGCTTCAATACATTCTTTTTTATGTCCATGTCTGGTTTGATTCAAGCATTGGTCGTGATGCAGCCGGTAATGATCTAAGATTCATTATGGACAGGACATGCTAAACAATGCAAGCGAACAGCCTTTTTACTGGTCCTACCAGCATACATAGTCTATGCTTGCCTTTAGACCTTCTTCCGGGGCATCATTGAGGACTTAGACAGCAATCGCGGGTATCATTCATTATGCTGCAAGAATGTGCCAAATGCCAAGCATAAAAGGCTGATTCATCCAGCCCGTACAGCTTTTAATACTTCAATTATATAGGCTACCGCGACAAGATAAGATCAGACACAGTATTGTCAATGTCAAGTTTTATATATGTATTCAATCATGGAACATCCCCTCTGAAACTAGAAGTTCGTTCGCCACTTGCGTAAGCGCCTTTGCAATATTTCTTCTCGTGTTTTTGTGCTTTCCCTCGATGAAAACAAGGCATATACATGCTACAACGGTTGCCTTCACAATAAGCCATCAAGTCATGTATTTGAAGTTTTTGTGTAGCAGCTGTTCTTTGTTCATCATGTATTTCGTCACTCAACATGTTCTGAATTATCTTGAATCATTATCTGCGGACCAACCTATAATGCGCTTACAGAATCGCCGCCGTTAACCGACTGCTTAACAGAGATGAGCGGATTTGAAATTTCTATGTCCTAATCCAATCCAAATCCGAACCTTCAAATCCAAGTCTAAAACCTAATCCATAACTTTTACATATTCAAGTCCATGTCCAATCCTAATCCGATTCCAACTGGAAATTCAGAAAAAAATACTAATTTATGCAATGGAGGGATTCGAAAATTTTCTTTCACAACCAACGATTCACTTGATTCAAGATAACTTAGTAACCATAAGTACATTAATAGCTGATGTGAATAAAGTTTGTCGCCATTCGCCACACGACATTTCAATCTCCCGGAAAATAGGTCAATCCAATCCAAATCCTAATCCGTTCTGAAAAAAATGTCTAATCCAAATCCAATCCAAATCCGACAAAATTTCACAAATCCTGTTTTTTCAAAACCTAATCCTAATCCATGCTCATCTCTGCTGCTTAACCAGCTGATCAGCAAGCCGCAACTGTCGTGATCATTGAAGCATAGCAGATTAGCCAATCAAGCGCCGTGATTTCGTGATTACTAGTCTGCTTCAGGGATATCTAAAACCTTTAGAAGTTTTAGAAATCCCTGGTCTGCTTGCCCTTCTATGGTCGCTGACACGCCCACTCTACGGCAGCTACTTTCAAATGCATTTAGACAAAAGTTAACGACTTTCCTGTGAGCTTATTGCAGGTTCATTGACGTTTTTTATCTATAATCTATTCTATAAAATGAGACATGGATATTGGATACGCATAAATTTTGAGATTTTCCAAATTATGGACAACCCTACTAAGTTTATTTCGGAAATTATGAATGATTAATATTTATTGCATATGCGTCTATACGCTGATGGAAGCTATATTTACTAACTATCAGAAGTAATCATTTTCTTGTACCGCGACTTAACTGAATATATTTTTGAATTAATCTCAAAACGCGTCCAATTCAAAATGCTCAAGCTATTTTTCAGTATCCAGTATACACGCATAGGAAAATCTTATCCGAAATACATTTGGTTTTACCTGGACAAGCTATAAATGGACACGGTTGAAATTCTTGAAACGTTCCGTAACACACGCTGCTCCCCGAACACGGTCGTCGGCGACTAGTGGCACTAGTCTTTCCGCATTCTGATGGGCAGGGTTCCCAGTCTTCCCATGCACCCCACGATCCCATTGGTTGCGCGAGCGTCGTGGTGGTGGTGGCGGCGGTTTCTGTTACTGCTACAGTCGGGGTGGTGGTGGGCGAAGTTGTGGTATCAGCAGTTGACACTATAAATAGTAAATGGTTAGTATTCACTGATAGAATCTGATAGGAAAACTTACCGCAGGGAGGCAAATCTGTACACAGTTGGGAGATTGTGAGCATTTCAGTACAAGCGGAGGCTCCGGTGATTGGATTCGCGCATCTACATTCTCGCGTCCTCAGTTTTATCGCTGTACCGCACGGCGATGAGCACTGACCCCACGGACCCCACGCTGACAGGCATATCTGCGGCGGGTTATTTGTGATCGGAGGTCCGAATGTACTCGACGGAGGTGAACTTGTAGGGAACTCTGTCGGCGGCGAGAGACAACTTGGTCCAGAACAAGGCTGAAAATATGTGGCAGTATTTACGAAAATATCGATTTTGACAGGATTATGACATAGAAGAGACTACTGAATTGCGAATTGCATCTCTAAACACCGAAATGCCTGATAATATATAGAGCATAGATAAGAACAAAGATTGATATAGAATATAGATATGAACAAAGATTGCGATACTTTCGTACACTATTTCTTGACCTACCGCACTTCCGATTTGGTCCCCTGGACAACCATTCTGTTGCTGTGCAATCATTTGAGATGATCCACCTTCTCCTTGTCTCGTCATAGACATCATAGTCAGCAGCCCGGTCAAATCCATCCCGGAATCTGAGCTTTGGTCTGCCATCAAAATAAGTGGCAGAAGACCGGTCGCGAGCGAAGACCTGAAAAGATTGACATCAATTATTTTATTATAGCTAGGGTTGCATTTAAAACAAAAATCAATTTAAAAAAACATGTTTAAAACAAGGCACCTGTTTAAAAGATGTTTTTGTTTTGTTTTGTTTTTTAGCCATAACGATACTGATATTTATTTGTGACGTCACAGTGAATCAGGGTTGTAACCAAGTCACAAGGTTCCGAGTCACAAGTCATTCTCACTTTTATGATTTTGACTCGAGTCAAGTCGAGTCATTTGCAATTCACCACCGAGTCAAGTCCGAGTCCAAGTCATCGAGCAGAGGTTCGAGTCCGAGTCATGGTATTATGACTCGAGTCCGAGTACAAGTCATTGTGTTGACTGCTCAGTTTCCAGAAAAAGTCTTGATAAACCTTTACTCTCATAACTCTGTTTGGTGATATCGAATGGTTCGCATTTATAATATATTAATTTTTCTCACTTTTAACAGTTTCTGGTCGCATTTTCAAGTACTAGTACCAATAGACATAATCCCAATAAGGTGGTTACTTTACTGTTTTTCGAAATTACAATGAAATGTCGGTGTTGGCCGTCTGAGTCTCGAGTCATATGACTTGGTTCGAGTCATGCGCAATGACTCGAGTCCAAGTCGAGTCAATACACAGATTGACTCGAGTCGAGTCGAGTCATTTCCGTATTTTGAGAAAATGACTCGAGTCAAGTCGAGTCCTCAAAAAATCGTGACTCGAGTCTGACTCGAGTCATTACAACCCTGCAGTGAATTAGCATTGACAATTGAAAATGTAGGGTAAATATGGCTCCTACGACGAAAAGGGCTTCCGATCGCTGTCAAAAATATCTTTGACCAGGACTACATCGTTATGCAGCATTTTTACGGTCGGCGGTCATCATCATCAGAACACCCATTCCGTACCAATGATCTACGTGCAAAAACTGTTGAACCGACGACGATTTCGAGGGCTCCAGCTACCCCACATCGTATAAGTCGACTATTTTTCGGTGTAAATCGTCCGTAGGCTCATACTACATGTTTTTTTTTTCGACGTATTCACACAATTATGGCATAATTAGACAACGTTTGAAAAAATAATTTTTGTTTTTTTTTCAAAAAGGCATTTGTTTGAAACATCTTTTAAACAAAGTGTTTTAAAACACCGTTTGTTTTAAATGCAACCCAAATTATAGCCTATATCAGTGGTTCTCAACCTTTTTGAGCTTGCGGACCGGTAAAATTTCAAAAAATAGTCTGCGGACCGGTGGACATTTAAAAATTGAATAAACCCGAAATGCAACTGCGATAAAAGCATGCAGCCATGTTTTGCAAGAATGCTACTAGAGAGTGACATTTTGAGGGTTTTATTTGTGTTCATGGAAATCTGCAGTAGTGTGTCGAAGGCCGTGGATTAACCGACTACACCAGGGGCTTTTAACCTTTATATGGTCGCGACCTCGAAACACCTAATTCCGATTTGAAAATGTTCCGTGACCCCAGCTCTCAATTTGGCGTGCTGACTACAAAGCGAGTTTGTTTGTTCTGTTAACTCAGTGGTTCTCAAACTTTTTCGGAAACATCACGAAACGGTCCCTTGGCAATCTTTTGTATGACTCACGGCCCCTTACCAAATTAACACAGAACACCCAAAAACGGTGGTCTTGGTCGTCATAGGGCGATCAACTTAATTTCTGGGGAAAGAATTCCTCCGACCCCGCTTACTGAGCCGAATTAGCTAACGGCATGCGCGAGAATTAATAATTTTTTTCTATCGGCTTAGTAAGCACCAACCAGTGGTATCAAAATCAGTTTACAGTTATTTTGATGTCGCGTGAATCGCGAAGTTTTCTAGGAGTAAATTTTGTCAATATCACAGTAATTAATTTGATGAAGCATGTTGTTATTTCGTGTTCCCAGGTAATGATTGTGGCTACTCAAATATTATTGGAGTCGCTCACACGTACCCGACTAAACTGAAGGGAAATCATTTTTAAATTCGCATTTTAACACTGATAGTATTGTTTTCCTCCGCGGGTCCTCGCGGCTTGGATTAGGACTAGTCGGTGACGACTATTCCGGTGCCTGAACACATTATTGTCGAAGGTTCCGGCCAACATACCGCCAGTGATGTGATCTTTTTGCCAGCGCACTTCTCGTGAAGTCGCGCATTGGCCAAAACGCTCTATGTCTTGGTGTGTCCTGGCGCGGAAACGGTCAACGCCGCAATGCTGATAATGCAGCCGCTCCTTACGTGTCCCTACATTAAAGTATTTCAACGGCCTTAAGCGATGCTCTCATAATTGAGAATGCAGGAAGATTCTGCAGATTTAAATTCTGTAAATTCATGCGTATTTTGTTCCGGGGCGGTTATACGCACAATTAAATCGAGAAATACATAGTGACACTAAAGCGCGAGAAGCCAGCCTAAAATTCGAAATTGAATAATTTAGCACCAAAATATTCTACTTCATGTTGATTAACGATATTATGTCGGCCACCATCGAGTTTGATTTAACACTAAGTTGCCTGAATTTTTTACACTCCCAAAATTAGTAGTATGAATACAATGGGGATGTCTTCGTTCATTATTAAAGGTGATATGTTGCTTGTTTCATCAATTAAAAAGCCTTCAACTTATTGTATTTTGCAATTGAAGTATTAAATTACAAAATGTCTGGCGAACCGGCAGAACAGTCGTCGCGGACCGGCACCGGTCCGCGGACCGGCGGTTGAGAACCACTGGCC
>ATSW01035966.1:0-12349 GCA_000444245.1 Botryllus schlosseri
GTCCGGGTCCTGGCCGGTCCTCCACAGTCTATGAACGAGGCAGTGACACACGTACAGGAGCACAGTCACCTGAAAATGGAGGCGCAAATATTTAACAGCACTTGGCCGACTCGCTATAGCTATATCCACGATAACATGGCTGAGTAGCGTCCTGGCAATTGTAACAAGCAGGGATAAGTTACGGAGTACAACTGTCCAACATACGGTCATTACAATAGGGCATTGCAGAAATTGGGCCACGATGAACCCGACTACATGTTCCCATTCTCATCCCACCTTGCGGAACAGCAATTAGTACAGATTTGAAAAATGCTGATTCGAACATTTTAGATGAATTTGGCTTGGGCATAGCGCATTGAATGGTCAGTGGTTACTTTCAGCAGTTTAAACTTCTGATCATAACTGGTGACAATATGGCACTCACTTGAATATTGAATGTGAGGCAATTACACAAGTTAATGCATTTATCTCCAGCAAAATCAAGTATTTTACTGATTTGATTAAAAGTTGAGTACTCGAGTATCACCATTGCGAGATCATTGTCAATAAAACACA
The DNA here is from genome assembly GCA_000444245.1 of Botryllus schlosseri. Lineage (NCBI taxonomy): Eukaryota > Metazoa > Chordata > Ascidiacea > Stolidobranchia > Styelidae > Botryllus > Botryllus schlosseri. The sequence goes on from ATSW01035966.1 coordinate 556, forward strand.
GTACACTCCACTTTTAAACCTTTCACACACAAGCAAGTTGATACCATGATATCGAGCCCTTTTAAAATTTCCACAAACATCCAATGGGATGGACAATAGTTGAGGGAAATACACTTCAAGCGGACCTTTGCCACATGTCATACCGACTGTACGTCACATTGTCACAACACAAAAATACACCAGTCGCAAAGGAGGGTGTTATCAGTATTCGGAAGAACCAAAGACATGAGCCATCACTACTCAACACGTATCATTTCAACTGTTAGCTGCCTCTGGTTCAAGCACCCGAATAGCATTTATGACTGTGCGCAGACCTATGTATTACTGCCACACTGGACAGGAAAATGTTACATGCTTCATCCCACTCGTCGGTACTTTCTTACCTGCACTAGCGAGACGATGACGTACACCAATACAAATTGCGGCGTTATCGACGTATGCCCGGCGTTTAGGAATGCAATTACCAACAGAAAAAGAAGTTGTCCGGGAATTGCTAAAAAGGTCATCACCCGGGCACTTCTTGCGTGCGCGTTGTCTGAAACAAATCACAGTTCATCAAGACGTAGCTGCAGCATTGTGCGAAAGGCCCTAATGCGGCCTCCAAAATTTTGACCTGGACATTATCACATTATTTCAATAGGTTTTGCGCTCAAATTCAGTGAAATGTTGTATGGATACCGAAAATTGCATTTCTCACGCACGGGATGAACATTCTGAAACTTATTTCTCAAACAAAAATTATCGGAGATTAAATGTCGCCAGGGCTGGAGAGACAGAGTCTGGAATAAAATATAGTTGACGGTCTAGTTACGGATTTTGAAGAGTATCGTAGTTTTAGTCTTACTTGCGCATTTAAACTGCATTTAAACTAGAAAACACTTGTCATCGTTTGACATGAACCGTGATACCACTGTTCTGTTGTGTGTTGTTCTTGCAGCCATTGCTAGCTCAGAGTCATCGCTACTAACAGCCAGGATGTCGTTTTTTGGGTCGAAACGGTTCCCATGTCAAGTTCTGTATGTCTGATTCTTTAGTAATTTTGCTGTACTGATATTCATGTGGACAGAATATCCGATTCCGATAAAATAAAAAATTATGGATTGCTCCGAAATTGAATCTAGCTAGATGTGTTTTGGTGGGTTAGTCCTTAGTTTATAATTTTTAAAGGTTGTTAGTTCTAGATGCGAGTTTTAAGGATCCAGTAGTTCGTACAAGTCTTGACCGAGTCACAAAATAGAGTAATCTTGAGTCTTACGAGAGGCGCTAGTGGCCTTGGTATTTGTGCAAAAAATCATGCCCAGATTACAATGACGCCCATGTGCACAAAATCGCTTCCGCGCAGGTACAGGTTCCTACAACGAAATTACCAAACACCAACGGCCGTCGAAACACATACCCTTCCCGCAATACAACACGCACGGCGTCGTACAGTCGCAACAGCGTGCCGAAGGCAACGATCCCAGCGGATATTCAGACTTGTGCAAATACGTCGATATCCGGCTGGCTTGAACCGCCACAAAGTTACCGCCCACTCCGTTAATCACAGGAGAAAAAACGGCTATCCCCGGGTTGGCGGACACTGCGAAATCCAGAATGAAGCCGCCGATGCTAAACAATGTAACCACGGTCAGCTCGAATCGGCAAGGCTACGTTAGGGCTAATTCCATTATGATTTAGCACGGGCTGTAATGCATACCGACGGAATTGTTCAATATTTATAAATGTTGTTCTTTTTTGAATTCTAAGTAAATCAAAGAAAGATATTGAAGTTTTCAGCGGTCTAGGAGATCATGCGATTCAAAATTATCTTTTCATTAGGTGGCGCTGCATGCAAAAATCTTTAAAAGCGATGTTTTTTGCTTTAATGATGGTCGAGAACCAACTAAAATGTCTAATTAGCCAATTCTGGGGGGACTTGAAAATCATGTATCATTCCGTTTACGCAAATATAAATTATTGCCAAATGTACTTTGAAGGAGTATAGTAGATATAAAATTGGATGTTCAAAATGTACTTTATTCCACCATGAATTAGCCAACGGTATATAAAAATGTCATGTTGGCAACCGTCATCAATTACGTTGCTTCATGGCGGAATAGAGTATAATTTGAAAATCCAATTTTATATCAACCACACTGCTTCAGAGTACATTTTGCAATATTTTTTTTTGTGTAAACGAAATACTACATGGATTTTCAAGTTTGTGCCCACCCCAATATTTTTTCATCAGTAACTTTATTTATTTACTCAGAATTCCAAAAAAAGTGCAACATTTGTAAATATTGGACAATTCCGAGGGTATGCATTACAAATGTCAATGCTAAATTATAATGGAGCGAGTCTTAGGCGCCGTTATCCACCTGCTTATTCCCATCGCCGCTAAAATCGGAAACCACCCATTCTGTATTACGTCTCTTGTGTGTTCGTTGCGGTACGAAAAGTAAATAGTGACCGGGGTGAGAATGATAAACACGACGATGATGCCCCAGACAATCCACGTCTTCGATGGATCGAGCAGGATATTATACAGGCCCTGGAAAAGCATTTGCTGTAATCCTTTTTTCATGGTGAGGACATCACTTATTATGCTTACCATTGCTATCCCGGACAGCAAAGATAGGGTAGTGAGATCTCCGAGCGAAGCTGCGATTGGCGTCGCGACATTATCGGGATTAACACCGCATTTACGCGACATCAAAATCACAAATATCATAATCGCGCCTAAACAGACGATCTTAGTATGAATTGTAAGCGACAAAATATAATGCACTTTACAGTTATGCCCAGTGGTCAGATTCAAATTGTCCGTCAGTCGGTTCTATCACAAATATCATATTTTTCTGGTGGTTCCGTTACAAAGTCACTGACAGTAGCCACCTAACCAGAAACGGTTATCGATCCAGTGATCTCATAAAATTTCGGGAGACGGCCGAATTCGACCACTCGTTGCGTCCTCGCAATGTAGAAATCCAATGCCCTCAATATCGAGGTTCATCAGATGGCAGATAGATAGTGTAGCGTTATAGTTCATATATTGGTTCAAAACAACTGCATTCTGATGCCATGCCAGTGCCACTCATTACAAACCTTCGTACAATGTTAACAGTAATGCTAGGGGGGGGGGGGTGTCAAATATTCAGCATTGGATCCAGGTGAAAATCGAAAAGACCCTCACCAGTGACCCAAACATATACTTCATGACCGATAATGATATGATCAATACTTAAATTTCACAATAGCTAGGGTCTAATATTCGACATCCTTTCCAGGAGAAATGGAATAAACCAGTACCAGCGATCCAAACGCTTAATTTATAAACGATCCTATTTTCATGAACGCGGTGGTAATAATGATCATAAATACTCAAATTATGCAATAGTCGGGGGTTACCTATCAAACGTCCGTTCGAGGTCAATATAGAAATTATCCGTATGAATGGCTCAAGCGTATAACACACGAATACCTATGCGCCTAGGCCTACGCTCAATTCACAAGAATTGAAGACCATAAAGTACCCAACACTCCCGATGCGATAGCTCCAGTCAGAAGGCTGCTGGCACAAAGAATGAGAGCGTGGTTGGTCTCCCACTCCCCGTCGGGTATCCACCCCAGTACCATCGCCACCAACGACGCTACAAAAGCCACCACCATCGCCTGCGCTTCGACGAGTATCATGTTCCCTGCGATGATGGACCACTTTTTCTTGCGGTCATCGAGGTGCCCGAGATGCGCCTGTTGAATGCAAGGTGCTCAGAAAGCAGCCAGAGGTGGTGAAGGGGGGACTTCCCGATTACTTGTCTTACCACGGTAGATAACCTTGATGCGAGTGTCATTTCTAGGTTTCCTTTCAGACCGAGTAAAGCAGGAACGAGTATAAAAACCTCAGACACTTTTTGAAAAACCTCCCAATGCTGAAAAATGAATGAGAACGGGATCGAAATTCGCTTTAAACTTTTAGCTGTTCTGACGGAGTCAACGTGAACTAAATAAAGTTTTCAGAAAATTGGGCAATCGGCCGGAATAAAAATTATGGATTAGTCGGTCCATTTTAATACAAATAATTGTTTTTAATTCAATAATGATTTGAGTAGGCCTACGCCAACCACATGGAATAATTCAAAGGGAGCGCGAACGCTTATTCGTACATTTTTCCGAGGCTGAGAGAAGTTCCTGTACTTCTGACACAGCGAACTATTTCCCAATAATATCACAATACCGTGCAGTATATCCACAGCAGGTATTTGACACTTGTGTTATGACACAATGCGCATTTCGTTTCAGACTGCCAAGTGGAAAGTACATTCTCGGCAATAACTTCTTATGCAATATCAGAGGAGAATCGATACTCGTGTATTTCCACAGGACTCAAATAGGCTTTGCCTACATACGTTACTTTTTTACGTGGAAATGCTTTTAGTCTACTGCATCTGAACTGTGTTTAAAAGCAAAACTTAATAATCCTTTAGATTTTGAATAATATATAAAGTAGGCTATAAAGTAGTGTAATTGGATAGGTTTGCATCATCATTACGAGTGAAATTGTCACGACAGTAACTGAACATTGAACAATGCATATTCTTTCGAAAAGTGCCATTTTGTGCAAGTCAGTTTTCAATTCTCGAGGTAGCACACCTCTTACAGCTATAGGTCTCAGGCCTCAGTCAAACATACGTGTTAAAATGACTTGTTCGAATACTTTTCAATCTTTTCACTAGCTTGATTTAGGTAGCAATAGGTTAGCCTTCAGCCAACGGAAGCATACAGCATCGCTGCTTGCGGCTATCCTATGTATTAGGAAAACAGCTACCGGTACAACACAAAGTATTGGACTGTTAGGAATTACAAGAAACATGGCTCTACCGTGAAAACAAATTTCAATACGGCTGCTGATGCACATTAAAAATATCTTGTTACATCAAATATAAACTTATGCACCATGAAAGAATTGTTGAAATAGCGATAGTAATATATATGTTAAATACCAATATCTGCCTTCCCGGTTGTCAACGGAAATTAAGGAAATTACTCTCCCGGCCTGTAATTAAAGTCATTACCAACATTTCTTGGGTATATAAGAGAAGAAGTATGGATTGGAGATTTTCAAAAACCCGCGTCTAGTTCGAAGTTTGTCTAGTTTAGTTCACAATCCATGTTCTATTATAGGTCAGTCAATATAGCTCAGAAAAATAATCGATAAATGAAATAGAACAAAAGATGACACACTAATCGATTTCAAACAAGTAACGTCGGACATTACCCAGAAGCAGAGGTGATCAAAGTATCTCAAGTAGAAGTAGAAGTAGTGATTGCCAAGACATGCCAAAACTAAGTAGAAGTAGAAAAGAAAGGGCTGACAAGTACTAAATAGTATCAAAAAGCAGATTGGTTGAGGGGTCGCATGCTTTTCAAAATCCGAATTGTAAAAACTTGGGCAGAAGTGGAAGAAATCATAAAACATATCCATTTGAGTAAGGCGTACCAATAGGCAAAACCTACACGAGTACTCCTAAGACTACATACAGCCAACTTCGTTACAGACCCATTTCAGGAAGACAATTTTTTGCTACGTTATAGCAGGAATCAAATCATGTTCAATAGGCCTAAGCTATCCTCTACATCTACAGTGGCCAGCAACCTCCAGTCCAGGGACCGATACTGGTCTGTAAGGGCCTGTATACTTTTGCAAGTTAGGTGAAGGTTCGTAATTATAGTGGTCAACACCAACTTAATCCCTTCATATAATTGAATAGTAGCCTATATTTACATTGAAATGAACACAAATATTTTCGGCCGACACTCGTCAGGGGTAATCGTCAGCAGCTAGTAAAGAATTGGAAAGAACATTGTATATCAACAATCAATCATATCACAAAATATGACGTCACCAGCATGAAATTTCAAATAGGAGAGCGTTTGAATTTCATGCCGGTGACGTCATATTTTGTGATACGATTGTTGATATATAATGTTGAGATACAATTCAATTTTATATTCAAATTCTGAAACCCCAAGAAGCTCTTTAATTGCTTCAATCGAAACTAGTGTGCTACTAATTTACTGGGCACCCTTTAGTGACCTTGTAGCATAGTGCAGTGCTTTTCAACATGCAGGATGGCCTGCACTTGTGAACAAAATTGCAGTGCGGATGACAAACGTGGTGCGGATGAAAATTGTGCATATTTTTTACTCCTTCCGACTTGGAATAATTCAAATAAATTGAATGGGATATTAAGTACACAGACTCCCTACCTTTTGTTGTTATAGCGAATTGGTAACTTGTTGAACATGCGCGACCCGCAAATCGTAGCTTTTACAATCATTTTGTCTCGCAATGACTGGAGTGAATTAATATTTGCGCACTATTATTATTATTATTTATTCAAAAGTCTTGTCCGAAAGCGGGTGTAAAGACCCTGGGCATCCAAGCCAAATAAATTCTTGTACAAAACCCCACAACTCATTTGGCTGCAAACGTCTCTAGTGCACTAATTGAGGAAACTCAAAACGAGGAAAAGGAATTGTCTTCTTGATGAGACACTTGGTTGGATAATGCAGGGAGCTTTGGGATAAGAAGTCTCAGTGATCGATACGTGCTCTGCATTCTGCAACGCTCAACTTCAATCACCTGATTTGATTTTCCTTAAAGGATTCCTGATTCCAGCGATACAAGAATATAATAATCTCACTTGCACTTTATCAAGTACCAATCCAGCAGCGACCATGCCCAGTCCGGCAATGAGAAACGGAAATGAAATCTGCAGCGCAATCGTACACGAAGTCTCTTCCGGAACCAGCTTGTCACATTCATCGAGACGCATGCCGTCACGGTGCGGCAACAGTTTTTTACGATCATCATATCCTAATATTGTTTCGGAATAGGATTCACAGTCTATTGTATCGGGAACATCATCAGACAACCACGGCGGCGATTCTTCGGAGAATGTATTGCAGTTTTTTGACGGGGCTAAATCCGCCAGATGTATGTTAGAGTTTTTTGCCTTATTTGGGATATTTGCTCTGGGAAGGATGGTAGTGTCGGTAATCAAATCGTCTTCATCTTCCTTCGGTAACCGTCTGTACTCTACGTTATGTGACGCTCTCGGTACCATGTCTGTCTTGGGTTGTCCTCTTTTTCGCAATTCCGAGTTATCTGAAGTATGTTGGGCAGTCGACATCGGTAAAATTGTGTGGGATCGCAGTCATGGTGCAACTAAACCTCTAAGACTGATTAGATTTCATCGCTAATGGATGAAACCGCTAAAATTACAGCGTGTAAAATTACTTCATGAGAGTGTTATGCATGCATCGTAATGATCACTGAGTGATTGGTTTACATCATTAAACTATATCTGACTTCTCCGCAATGGTCTTAACGTAAATTTCCGTGATGTAGGCCTAACGTATCATGAAATTTATTTGCCTCTCTCTCCCTTGAGAAGATCCGAAACACACGCACCAACAAAATTATCAAAATGAAAGAAGCGTGTGTTTACGGTCAACTGCTCAGTATCAATATTGGTATGGTTAGCAAAATAAAACTTATCTATAAAATTAGCACTGGTCACGTTTGCTTTACCAGTGCAATTATAATTACCGATTGCGCAAGTTTCTCTTACAATTGAAGATATATTTTAGATGAAAATAAATGATACACTACTATTTGTGTTGAGTTGACTTGATGTAATTCGTATTAATCACATTGATTGGTCTAGAAATCTCTAAAATGCCGTAGGATTGAAGTAAATGGCCAGTTTGAATGAAAGTGTATGCTTCGACACCTTCCTATCTTTCCATTGTATTGCATTTTTGTGGTGCATTGAACTGATAAAAATTATCAGCAACTCCCCTCCACTCATGAAAACAAGCCTCAAGCCTTCACCATGGACAGCTTACCTTGTCATCTCAAGGATAGGTGCCAGACAGACGTAGCACAGAACCTTACCGTCACTGCAGTGTTAGCACCTGTACGTAGGTAGTGCACAGTTGTAACACAGACCACAGACTTTACACTGAAAAGTGAAAGTTGCAGCTATAGGTTTCTATAGAGCTCATCAACTCAATCAATGCCAGTTTTTCCTGATGTAAGATATTCAACTCCTGTCTTGCAAAATCTTATCATTTTCAATCAATAGCGCCATTTTAGAAAGACAAAACTGTCAGTCAAAATGCAAACAAATGCAGTTCAGGTCTGTCACACAATATAGTTGGAAAGGTGAACCTATATTTTGATAGTTCGCCTGATGCAAATACGGGCAATAACTTCAAATCCAATTATTTTAACATGACGATCAAACAATGTAGTCACGTTCAATCTACTCGTTCCTTCCTGCCGTTACCATCCTACCCACGAAAGTAAAGTAAGTGTGTGATTTCGGCCTGTCAATCAATACCATACTGCACACGTCATTTACTACAATGCTTTGCATGAATGACTTGTCAATCATTTCACAACCAATATCATTGCATTTATAAAGTCTGGGCAAAGTGCAAATATAGAGGATGTAGGACTACTATATCCTCTATAGTGCAAGTCACTCAGCTAATAAAGTAACATTTCGTTCACGTTAAATTCTCATGAAAGGAAAGTCAATGGCGTTCTCCGAAGGCGGCAAGTTCTGGCTATAATACGATTTCAGGGAATTAATATTATCGACTCGACCCTTCTTTACATTATGAGTAGTTTGTACACGGCGGCGTTCAAGTTTTGAAATGACAAATTAGCGAACTAATGCTTGGAGATCAGGTCACCGCCCTGTGTAAACAGCTTAGTAGTAGTCAACGCTGACTGCTGTATTTAGTTAATTTTGCGATGATATTCTTCAGAGGTATGTCACGCACCAATCATGCTGTGCTGAGTCGACAATCTCGCGAGACAACTGTAACAATTCAAACTTGCTGTGAATACTGAATAGTCCCTAGTCCATACGTAGCTACAACTTCAGTGCTCATTATTTCACAAGTGCCTCTTCTCAGCGATTCCCGATCTACGTAACCGGTGTTTTACAAATTCTAGTTCTTACGAAAGTGGGCATTCCTGACTGTCCCGTAATCATAATACAAAATATCACCCAATGTTGTCGTAACACTAGTACAAATCAAAGAACAAATGCCTTTTTATATGACTGGTAAGGAAGGCGTGATTCCCATGGGTGCAAAATACTGCGAAGGCCATTGTATTTGTCGGTAAAGAGCGCTGTTTTTGATAAAGACCACTCCAAGTCATTTCGACACCTTCCTATCTTTCCATTGTGTTATGAAAATAAAAATAATAAGAACCAGTGTTCTTTTTGTTAAATCGTTGGTACCAATAAGCAGCAGACTATAACTGTCTGCCTATCCTCGCGTCACGCATAACGTCTCTTTCTCAATCGATTTACTCTTCCCTATCTTTTCATCGTATGGGAACGTCGCGCCATCCTCAATATACAAACGAATGAACCTTACCTGCAGACACAGACAATAGCGAGTCCGCAAAAAGACAACAACAATATTGAAGATGTCATTACCAAATTTATTCACATTGAATTAGCAAAGGCCAATGCGCTAATCCAATCCTCCTAAAATCCAAAGTGCAGTTTATTACAAGCAGTAAATCGTACTATTGCAGCAACGCGAATGGACTCCACATGATAAGATAACATACACATACACAGGTCTCCAAACCGCGATCTCAAATGAAGCAAGCGGCAGCATCGTTACAGAATGAATACCAGGATAAAAACAGGTTACAAGATTGGCAACTGACTGGCAGTGATAAGGCGGGCGACAGGCAAAAACCCAGTCTCAGTGATATCATTGCATTACCGTGATCCGATGGATGTAAAATGCAATTTTCCCCAATTTACCAAAGAGTCAAAATTTGACTTCATCCGAAACTGTGCCGGTATGTCAATCGAAGCGTTGAAGAATCCCCGTCAAAATGGAATATTCACTGTGATATTCCATTTGCAAAAATATATATTTGTAAAAGGGATGTTCGCGTGATGCTGCATTTGCATAGTGTGCAGGAGAGAAACTGCGAATGCATCGTCGGAGGCTAGTGCTGCTCGAACTGAGTTGAATAGACACCGTGGATCGTGGACAAAAAAGAATCGTCTGTCTGTAAATAGGTTAAGCAGAGACGAATAAAAAGGTGGCAATAATAATTTTGCGCTAGGCACAGCTGGCCAAAGTTGATGCTAAAAACAATAAGCGGTATTCAAAGTAGGCAGCGTTGTTACTCATGCAGAATAATGTCGTAACTTTCTACTCGACTGCATGTAGGAGTAGCGATTAGCAATTTCTCATGTCAAAACTACCCCAAATGGAAGTGGAATATTATAGGGCTGGAAAGGACGCAAGTTCGCAGTTTTAAAAGTAGATTTGGTCGATCGGTTGCATACTTCTAGTAGTTTATCAGAGGGGGCTAGAGCTACTATCGACGAGATAGAGTAATGGTGAAGCGTCCGGCTTCTCGATCGGAAGGTCGTGGGTTCGATCCCCGGCCGGGTCAGACCAAAGACCTGATTAGTAACACTGGTTTCCATGACTTCCCCACTTGGCGCTCATGAATTATTGGGATAGCATGGAGGGGTGATGCAAGACTTGGAAAGCCGTACCAGGTCATATATCTGCACCTTCCTTGTCCAGCGGCATATGCACATTTGGGATGAATTGGTGATGTAATCAACAAGAATTGCTTGGTGTCTCATTTTGAACACGGGAATTCTCATCTTACCCTTACCCGGGGGTAAGTCGAGACATTTTAGCAAGGATTTTCGAGGGCCAAGAAATCAAGGAGAATGTTCGTCAATAAAACTCAAGACATAGCCATCAATAGTACAGATCAAAGGCTTTCCATTGGTTCCAAAATTAATACTGGGAAGGCATTATTCTTCGAGTGGCATTGAAATATCAAAAAAGTGTCACATCTTTGCCTCCTCTCCCCTATGGCAGAAAAGATACGTAATTATCTTAAATGTGATGTACACAAGCATTATTTTCTTTGTGCTGCATAAAAAGGTACATTTTTACGAATACACGACTTGACACTCGAATTAGAATTGAATCACAAGATACCCGATATTGCTCATCGTTAATTGAAATAAATAAATAGAGCCTAAAGACTGTGTTAGGGCATAAAATTGAAACTAATATCAAAGCGACACCGGTCTACACGCACCTGCAGCAAATGAACCAAAGCGTCACGCAGCTGATCCTTGGTCAGCGCATCGAACGCGGGCGAGGCAGACGAGTTGACAGCGCCCGGTTTCGCCGCCGCCGACAGACGCCGCTTCAATTCCATGCTTTTCTCGCGTGTCGCTGCGGAAAGCTCAAAATCCTCGGGGGAGATGAGAGTGGCCGGAGACGCCGGCGCGTTCGCGGCGTTGTCGCCGTCGTAGACAGAGGGAGATTTCGAAAACTGAGGAAAAGAGACGGGGGATGTGAGAGATCGTGGCCGGAGCTAGAAATCGACTGGGCACTACAATTCGAGTAGCCCACCAGGGTTGTAATGACTCAATTTCTAGTGACTGAAGTCATTGCGCATGACTCGACCAAGTCATATGTAACTCCAGACTCGGAGAGCCAACACAAGCATTTCATTGCAACTTAAAGGAGTAGTAAAGTTACCAAATTATTCATATTTTGTCTATCAGTGCTGGTACTTGGAAAATGGAGCCAGAAAGTGTTGGCACCTGATATCACTAACGCAGAGTTGTAAAAAAGTGGATTGAACGTGATCAGACCTCGAAACCGAACAGCGAACGCAATGACTTGGACTCGACCCTCTGCTATCTGACTTGGACCTGACTCG
>ATSW01036009.1:0-10173 GCA_000444245.1 Botryllus schlosseri
TGCATGACTTAGAAAGCCGTAAAGGCTATATCTGCACTTCCTTGTCCAGCGGCATATATGCACATCATGCACTCATGGTATGCATATGCGCAGATCGTGTGTATGTGTATCATGAGTCGGTGTATATGCCGCAAAAACATCAAGGACAAAAAATAAACGACGTCCTTTTAACTAAACTATATGGAAAGAGTGATTTCTTGTGACTTCCATTGCTACTCATACTTTGCCACATCGTCTTTATTTTGAATCTGGAGGCAGCGTAATCGTGGTATATTGATGAACAGGCTGCAAAGTAAACGTTTATTTGTTACAGTTTATTTGATACAGCAGCCTATGGTTTTAGTCATTCAAAAAGCAAGTTTTATGTTTTGAATTCCAAGCCACCTTTCGCGGGCCGCACAGAATAACTTCGCGGGCCGCGCTTTGCCCAGGTCTGGCCTAGATTGATACCAGGACCTTTTTTCAATTAAGCCCTTGGCTATATAACTTATTATGTGATAAATGTGTGAATTTATAGATAGTAAGGAAAAGTAATATGGCTGAATTCGTGAAAATTTGCATATCAATCAGGTTTATTAATATTTTCATCGTTTCAAAACATCACAAGACTGCGATACAATGAAAAGAGAGAAAGGTGTCGAAACAACTTGGAGTAGCCTTTAAGATCAGGCACCCACCTTGCATATTTTGGGCATATGTCGTAGCACAAAAACTTGACGTGATAATAGAAAACCAGGGTCATTTTTGGAATCATCACGCCTAAATTAGCCTAAATCAAGTGCAAAATCAAAGTCAACAAATCGTTCGTTCAAAATTGTTGCCCAGTGCTATGAGACAATTGGTGGGTGCCTACCCTAAAAACTTGACGTGGTAGAGAAACACGGAAATGATTTTTGAATTCAGCGCCCAAAAGTCAATTGTGTGATCAAAGTCAACAAAAATTGCGTTTACTAGTGTAATCAAAGAAATCAGCCACCCTCCCACTAGGGGCGTGAAAGCTGTGTTTATATAGCTTAGTGTGTGAGAATCGTTCATTGAGCCATATTTGTGCTACTTCGTTGTAGCAACTGAGCACTCATCCTTAACTGAAAGTAAGTATTAAGTAATAGTACTAATAGCTGAGCCTAAGAAGATTACGTTGCCTATGCACTATGCAGGCAACGACGAATTCAGCATTTCATCTGCTGTGCTAATGTACTAAGCTGTGACGCGTTGTACCGCAGAATATAAGGTTAGGTGTATTTTGTGCAGCGATAGGAACTATAAATTTCTGGATGTCTGAGAAAAATACTAACTACTTATGCTATCAATTAATTATACGATCGATACCAGTTCAGTTGCTGCTGCTGAACCGGATCCTATTATACCCAGGTCCAGATATATAAATCTACAATTCTATGCCCACCCTACCTCTAGCAAATAGTTCAGTTGCAATAGTATTATATGAGATTAACATGAACAGACTGAGTGAAGAATAGCCTGTCATTTTATGATCTGCATGCAATGCAAGCCATACCTGCTGGTATTGCATTCATTAATCATATGATAACCTCGCATTATATGGTAGTAGCTATATTAAGGACGTTATATAGCATAATTCAGTATAAAATCTGTGTCCCGTATATGTTGCTGTTTACTTCATGTGATAACTGATCATGTGTTACAAAGTGTGAAGTTCCAACTCCTCGTCAAGGTCAAGCTTACTGAAGGAAAAGATGTCTACTGTACTAGATAGCCAGTCCCTGTAGTCAGTCACTAATGCTTTGCCATACCTTCATGTATAGAGAATGAATGCCATAAATGACCAAGAAGGTGGACTAACAGTTGATAGAGGTTTGCTTGGTAGTGAAATTCTACGTTCCATTTTAGTGGCCTAGCTATAGGTTACATTTAAAACGGTGATTGTTAGTAACAGTAGATTGAGCTGGGCATAAAGGTTTCTTGTGATCTCGATGATCAACAGATCACTTCGCTGACAGCTTCATCTAGCAATCATGTCCATGCCACCATTGTGACACACCAATGTAGCTATAATGAGTGGCATAGTCGACCGACATATGCATGAATGTCATATGCAATTTAAATTTACCGACAAGTGTTTGGTCTGAAGACTGATTGTAACAAATTTTTTATAGGCCGAAAGTTATTGTGATAAATTACGGTTGGTTGGGTCGGGTCGCGATGTCAGTGAAGACATATGCCGTTATTCAGAGTGACTTGGATTTCATGAAAATTTCAAAAGGCAAATCAGTAACCGTATCAGGGGCACAGGTAATAATCGTTCAAGCAGTGTTAATTGCAAGGGAAGTTTTCATTCTTACCTTTCAATATTCAGGATGAAAAGACTTTTGGATTTGACGGAGCCTTCCACAGTACTGAAATTGAAAACTTCGCGAAGTCAAACCTTGCTGGTGTGGTACAAGATGCGTTGTCAGGACATAATGTTAATATCACATGTTGTGGCGTTACAAGCACGGGTATGTGGGTTAAATAATAGTTGTTTGAGCTGTAATGCTCGTGCTGAAAATTGACATCTTTGCGTACCTGTAGCCTATGCCTATCTTGAGATGTATGTAATATTTGGGTCCTGTTCAAATATTAACGGGTAATATTTTATGCAGCTTCTTGCTGCGTTCTCTTCATGCATTTCTTGCGCAGCCACAAGCACATACCGTAATGGAAATCTTTGGGTTCATACTGTGTATTTGGACTCTTCATCTTATTAGCTAAGCTTAATTTTAAATTATTTTATCAGTTTTAGGTGCATCAAATTGTTTATCTTTTGAATCTTCAACTGTTTATGTTTGTTATTGTGCTGGTAATTCTTCAAAAGATGTGAAGCTAAGTAAAAAATTCAACATGGTACAGTGGTTCTTAACCTTTTTTCCACTAGGCCCCCTTTCAAAAATTATCGTGCTCCAGCGCCCCCCACCTCATTTTGTAAGGACTGTAATAAATACAATGGGTAGGAGGGAGGGCCGTAAAAGCACTTCATCAGCCCCCCTTAAAAACGATTGTCTTGCGCACCCATAGCGTGATAAACCAAACTTCTGAGGGCTTCCCCCCAAGAAACCCGTTGAGTGATTTCGATGATCAGCAAAGTTTGTGTGGCCTGGTCGCCCTAGGCGCCAAAATATTCTATATTGCATGAATGAAAAGGTGGTAATTGCATATATATGTCGCTATAAACTTTTTATCCTCTCAGCCACGTAATCAGAATTACCAGTAGCGCTGAGTGAGCTGTTGTATTGGAAAATGAAGGCCAGGTAATTAATAATTGAACATATTCGGGCGTGCCCGTTGGTACAATCAATTCGTTACATGTTGTTATTTTGTTACCTCCAGTCCGTTATACAGTCAAAAGATATTGAAACGCATAAACGTATTAAAGTAAAGTAAGCACACGATTCGAAATTGGTATTTCTTCACTGGCAAATAATTTTCTCTGATGGATGTTATTTGTCCTGTGGAGTGCAAATTGCGACGACATGATAATTCGGCATGACCGATTTAAGCACCTATGGACAATTAGACTTATATACATCGAAGTTTACGGTCAACATAAGGGCAATCCTCTTCGGCTAAGGTTTTCTCGCTGACGATCATTTTGACACACTTCTCGGAGTCCCATATTGACCGGAACGTCATAAGTATATTCAGTTATTCATTTCGTGCAAAGAGCTTCGAAACTTATTTTATGTACAAGGGGTTCTCACTCTCAAAAGTGATATACCGTGTCTCCTTCTTCGATTTTCACACGCTCTGCGCTGCGGGATATAATACCTAATTCGAAACACTTTGTTAAAAATCACCCTAGCAAGCGTGACGGCAATGTTTTAACCGGAAATTGGCGATCTAAAAGTACGCGCAACTCGTTTTACATGAATTATAATATCCCACTACATTCATGAAACCATATGTAGCAAACATCGTCGCGTAGCGCGACCAAAAATTCCTGGATTTGACATGTTTTGTGGAATGCTTTTTTGCTCTGAATACTCATTAAGGATATGTCCTACTACCACATCATCTACTGCGAAGCCATTTTTCTTCAGCGCCCCCCATATCGCCCCCCTGAGCCCAGCGCCCCCCATATTGCCCCCTGAGCGTTTCCGCCCCCTTCAAAATCGCCAGCGCTCCTTGGGGGGCGCTGGAGGCAAGGTTAAGAACCACTGACATAGTATGTCACACTAACTACGTAGTTGCTAATAATACGGTACTGATATACAAGTTGTTTGACAACAAACCTTGATAAACCTGATAACAACATGATTCCAGTAATTTCAACTTGGATGGTGACATTAACTAAGGACTTTCAGGTAGCAGTCAAGCCTTACAAGGTGCTGGATTTGGTGCTCAGGACGGAATTGTCCCTACCGTTATAAAAGAATTGTTTCAAAGAACTAGTAAGGATCGACACCTCGTCAGCGCTACCATGTTACAGGTAGGCCTGGAATTTGTTATAATCACATTTGTCAAGCATTTTCAATACCTCTAGATGAGACATAGGCTAGGTCTATCGGAATTTCGTTAGTACTGTAAGCATGAGTGTTCCAAAATAATTTATGATTCTGTGCCTTGGGGTGAGTGTGCCAAATTGCGATTACCACTGATATCTAGCTGTGTGTTCCTGAGAAATAGCCCACAACCCACATACATGCATCCCAGGTTCTAAGAGGTGGCTTGTACCCTTATAGAAGGGAATGATAGGAGGTTATTGCTATCAAGTATTTGCAACTTCACACTTATGTTATTGGGCTGAGATCTCAGTCCACAGGATTTAAGTACCCCCACCCTAATACATAATTAGGTAGGATAGGACATTGCAACGAATATTCCCATCAAATGAGATATTTTAAGCCGAATTGTATCATCGAGAAGATATGTGAATTTAATAATTAACATAATAAATCATCCGAGGTTGGGATCAATGTTTTCTTGGGAATATATCACAAAATGTCCAAGGCATGTGAAAAAGTGTTATTGTATATGGTGCATCAGCATAATTACAGTTTTATTGACCAGTGCGTATATTTTTACTGTGAGAGCACCCACTTGCCTCACGTCAATGAGAATTATGAGGAATGAGCACGAGCGTACGTACTAATCAAATTAAGCATTTCAACGGCTGGCAGAAGCAGGTATTTCTGATGGTAGCCTACATATTGCAATCAACTATTTAGATTGGCGGAAATGGTGAACTGACGGATATTCTCAATCCTCATTCCAGAAAATTGCGTGTAAGAAAGAACGACAAACTTGGAATGTAAGTACAATTTTGACAGACGGATTTTTGATATCATGGTAAGGGATAGTAATTACTGTTATTACAAAGACGTTCTGCCAAGAAAGCAGTGTATTCAGAGTCATACTGTTGTTTGACATGCCACCAGTGCACCATGATTTGCAAAGAATGTCATACCGGTGCATATACCTAACCTGTCATACTGTCATCTTCGATGATTAAGTAACCTATATCATTGATATTGGCCTGTTTGACACAACAGCATCGAGGAATTGAATTGACAAATTAGGGCTGCATAAATGGATACCGTAATTTTCCATGTATAATGCGCAAAATTTTACCGATTTTTTGTCCTAGAATCAGGGAGTGCGTATTATGCATGGGTACAACAAGCCTTGAAAAAATCTCCCTCGAAATAAAACTTGAAATCACACCTTTCTTCATGTTTGTTTTAATCGCGCATCACATTCGGCCATCGTGCCCGGTAATTCGTATTATCAGTGTCACGCACTGCCAATTAGCTAGAAGCGTGTTATGGATTAACGAGAGTCGTCTGCGTTGCACAACAGCACGCGATCTCCTAAGTTGGTTTGCCGTTTGTACGCGCGTGAAATTAGGTCATTGATTGCTGCACCCGCGCGGCAATCCTCGCTAATTTATCGCGTTAACGACAGGCATGAACAATCGCATAAAGAACACGCCATGTGCGCAAGATGTAATCGCTGGCATAAACACTACAGTCGCATCTTCAACAGGCCTGGTGCGAACGACATAACCGTTGGCCTGAGCAATCACATCTGTAATAGGCAGAGGTGGTCAGTAACGAAGTACTTCTACTTTTTTGAAGTAGTTTTCCTCTACCTCTAGTACCTACTCAAATAGAACTAATTTTTGCTACTTCTACTTCATAATATTTTGTGATCTACTTACTTACTTTTCGCTATTTTCAGTTTGTCAAGTAGAAGTAGTTTAATCATCCAATCAGGAAGTTAGCCTGAGGAATTTCTGGGCTGTTTTCACAGAGTATCAACATTTAATTTTCAGAAAAGTTGAGTTAAAGCCCATAATTTTCGTCGCACATTTTATATAGCTCATCATAACGTTTGAAACTGATGTTTCGCAATCCAGCATTTACTTATCATATCGTAGTCCATCGCGTGTCCTAATCTGGAACAGTGAACTCTGACTTTTTTAGCTTTAGACCTGTTTTAGCATACAACCGTTGAAACTTTCTGGACTGAAGACATGAAATACATTTTCCGTTTTTAGAAGTAGGATTTATATTTCACTTTCAATTCCCAGTATCATAGGCCTACTTTGAGTTCTAATTAGTATGAGTTCTTTTGTCTGGAGAACATGCATGTTCATTGTTCAAGTATAAAAGGTAGTAGACTAATGCTTTCAATTTCCGGAAATAAAGCTACACGATATGGCCTTTTTACGATCCACCATATTTTTTCTTAACGTTTACTAATCTCGCAAAGTGTTTACACCGTATCCTATACAACTTTTATGTAGGTTCGACTAAACTACGGGCCTCATAATATGGGGGAGGGTGCCATACCATGATATTTTCTGAAACGTGCTGTTCGAGTAAACAGAGGATTAGTATCGCATTTCCATATCACACTATCATTTTCATCTCATCATGCGGACGAACGCTTATGATGTCGAAAATTGGATATTTCCTGGTATGCTTCAATATGAATCAAGCTCTGCATCTTTCACGTAGCTCAATTTGCAGCTTTTGAAAATCATTGCAAACGAATTACGATCGTTTTCACGACTACTTACTTACTTGAGTAGATTTAAAGTCACTCAATTCTACTCAATTAGTTTTAGGTTGCTTATGTAAGAAGTACTTCTAGTCGTACTTGTGAGTAGATTTTTTCGTCGCTACTTCTACTTCTACATGAGTAGCTTTCTTGACTACTTTGACCACCTCCGGTAATTGGCCTCGTGCGCAAGATGTCGTGTCGCTGGTCTGAACTATCGCGCCGCCGGCCTCGCAGGCTTTGGCTACCGTCTACTATCGTTTAGAGACAATGCCGTTAATTGTATAATGATTAGCGATCGTTATGTCATGATTGTTCAACAGTGACATCGCAAAACAGAATGACATTGAACACTAAAACATAACTACTCATGTACTGCGAATGCAGGGTGCGTACTATACATGGGTACATGCTTTTTCCCAGAATTTGCATGCCATTTTAAGGGTGTGTATTATACATGGGGGCGTACTATACTTGGAAAATTACGGTAATTCCTTCTCAAGCAAATTGAAAGTTAATTACCGATAATTTTCCTTGTATCAAAAATAGTATATTATCCGTCACTCCGAGATGTTGTGCAACTGAGTATGGAAAATGTTTCAAACAGGGTATGGATGTATGTTGGTTTTGAAAATTTTATGTATGGCACGGGAAGAGTGTGGCAGGTATGGGATATGTAAATAGCCCTGATTTCTTAAAGCTGGTGTTACACAGCAACTGCACTACATGCCAGGTGCTTTGGATTCAATAAGCGGTTGATGACCAATGCAATGAATTAATTGTCCTGTATAATGTTATCTTCAATTAACAGCATCATCGACAACCTTACTGCCTACGTTGTATCCAACCCGGAACAGGCTTGCAGGCTGTATTCCGAAGGCTGTAAGACTGAAAATGGGCTGAAAAGTCACCGTCGAGACATTGTATTCACGATGATTGTGTCACAGAAGCACCAAGGTTTGTATTCTACATGTATCTCAAGTGAAATGAAGCATAGCAGTGTGCAGCCTATATGACTATTTTAGAAAAATGTTCATTTTGCTAGGGAGTTACTTCACTTGCTTGATTTTAATTAGATACGGGGTGGCGAACCCGCGCAGTCATTTTCGGAATTAGTTATATTATCATAAGATGAATTGCCCACGTAATTTGTTGTAATCTTGCAAGGTAAACCAGAACTTTAGGGTGTTGATGACTAATAATGCAAGTCTCTACGCATTGGCATAGTCAGGGGCGGCGAAAGGGCCTTGCACATTTTCGTAAATCTTTTTAAATCAACACAATTTATTCGAGCATTTGGCGGTAGTTTGATTCAACTTGATTTTTTTCGCGTTGCACAATTATGTGTCAGAAGATTTAATACTTTTAGTACGATAACACAATTAGTCTGACTGTATCCACAATTATGAGAGAAGGGATTATTCCAAGTTTATTTGAGGCCGTTGGATGCTTCAGTCTAGAGCAGGGGTTCTCAAAGGGTGGGCCATGGCCCACTGGTGTGCCACAGGAGCATTTTAGGTGGGCCACAGAGCTATTTGGAATATTGTAGAACTAGTGAAAATTTGGTTATATTTGTTATGTTATTCGTTCAAAAATATATTCATATTATCAAATTATACGTAGGCTACCGTAAGTTTTTCATCCGACTCTAATGGGACGTAGTGGTAAGTATGGATTCACAATGTAGCCTACAAGTGGTAAATGGGAGGGGAAACGGTGGCTTTTATCCACTGGCTACGACAACCTACGGCTGACGGCAACGAAAATAATTTCTATTATAAATTAACTTGAAGTTAGTGCTGAAGTGATCAAGTATTCCAGCAGGGTCGTGTGTCGTATGCCGTTGCAAAGGGTGTGCATTAAACTGGGACAGAAGTGTATTTGAAGAAGATTTACGGTGCCTTGGCAGGTCGTAATATTGTAATATCAAAATGGCCATAATCGCAATTTATTATCAATTATCAACTTCCTATCGAAGTAAACAGCGCCACCGCAACGAATCGTAATGTATTGGAGCTGGTTTAAAATTTCCGGCCCTGAAATCCTTGTAGATAATGTAAGATTCATATGAAATGATTGACATCGTAACTTCAGTAGATGCAGGACACACTATACGCAGGCCTACATTGTACAGCTTGAACATTAAAATAATTTTCTCCACATCTGTGCAGTATCCCTTTCACCAAAGAATTGTTTGAAGCTGGACCAGCCCCAATCCCACCGTAGTGGAACTAAAACCCAATCACCTAGTGGAGGCGGGAATTAGATTATTGGGTTTCGCGACGTGAGTGGAACAGCGGTCATATTAATGTAGGCCTACACGAGAGTTATACGATCTACCAGGGCCGTAACTGCCGCACCTAAAACTCCCAATCGGGGGGAGCTCAAAAGGGCCCAAATTTCGTTGGTTGGTCGTTTGTTTGTTGGAGGAGATTTACTCTACTTGAAAATTTTCGTCGCGCTTCGCGCGATTTCATCAATATGAAGATCTGCATTTGTAATGATCAGTTAGAGAAAATGCGCATATTTTGGAGAAATAGGCATATCGGGGCCAGCGATGACCATGCCTTGAACGGGACTATATGACTTTAGAATGAATAGGAGGTGGGCCACAGAACATTTTCAAACCGGAAAATGGGCCACGGGCGAAGAGCGGCTGATAACCCCTGGTCTAGAGGGGTGCAGCCCGCGGGACCGGCGTTTAGGTGCAAGCCATTTTCGAGCCAGGACACACCAAGATATAAAAAATCGATTAGGCGATTATACGATACATATCAGCCTAAAACTCCTTGGTACCGTTTCAGCTACTAGTAGGAATGGACAAAACAAATCACTGATATCAAATCAAATAATCTTTCATGCCGTATGCATCGAATCAGGTAGCTTACCGTATGTCGAATCGAATCTACAGGAATAACCAGATCGTTGGCAATTAGCTTTTTTCATTGATTCTATCAATAACAGTTATAACTGGTAGGGTAACTAACTTGTATGAGGCGATCCCATGCCAAGAGCACTTTATTTGTATAAGCACTCAAGGCGGTGGTCATTCATGCTAATGCTGTTGATGAAATGCCCTCCACCCCTCAAATGTGTGAGTAAGGAATGGATAGGGGTCTATTTTAATAATAGTTGATGAATCCTTAGGAATGG
>ATSW01036027.1:0-11587 GCA_000444245.1 Botryllus schlosseri
TAATATTGAAATGAGCCCGAATATTTGCGGCTGACGAGTGAGAGAAAATATTAGGATTGATTTCAATATGAATATACTGTTCAATTGTAAATACCATCGTTAAAATAATATCGTAATAAGGAGACCCTCTGTATGAAATCAAAATACCGTACCTTTGACTTTATTATTAGTTCTATCCACAATTGCATAAGTATCAATGCCAGCAGTGGCTGATTTATCTGCCTTCTGTGCGCCTGTAACAATATATATTAACCATTGCCTAGCGTTGCCAACTGCAATAGGATCATACAATTCGATTATAGGATGACCAGCGTTATTAATCTGCATAGGATCATATTAAAATATCCTCGATACAAAAGTACTGTACTACTACTAACCCTTCTAATCTGTTGAGTTCAATATAAACAGACAGGGTGGATTTTCATTATTGGCTCTAGTAGATCCACGAGGATCATCATCGCAGTCTCCTGCAAGCGACATAAATGCTTCTTCTCAATTATAATGGTGAACGACAATCTGAACTATATAATCCTTATTTTACAGTCATTGTAGCCTACCTTTAGTCTTCTTATTTTTTACACCGACAGCTGCATAAGTATCAACATCAGCCGCAATTGATCCACGTGCTTTCTGTGCACCTGAAGCAAAATACAATGCTGTACGTATTACCAAATCGACCATAATATTTATTAGTAAACTTTACCTCTTTTCTTTTTGTCCACCACGCTGTAAGTTGCATCTTCTGTAACATCTGCTTCAAACCCAGAATTTCTATTGCCTAAAAATAATCAGGAAGCAATCGACGATATTCTTATCGGCCATCCATGTGTAAGATTCTAGGAACTGGTCTGCGACCGATATTGATTTTGGATACTGCAAATTACTGATTACTGATAACCAAGTAAGATGGTCGAAGTAGTCTGCGTTGCTACTCAAGATAGAAGTAAAAGTAAGTTCATTATTGAACTACGGCTAGAAATTGCGAATTCCAAGGTGTGCCAGAACCAATGTTGAGATCAAGTCGCTACCTTCGAGTCACAAGTTATATCGAGTCATTGCATATTTTGACTCGAGTCACGCAAAGTCACTCGATCTTTGAAGATGACTCGATTCAAGTCAAGTCACATCACAAGTCATGTCGTATTTAAAGTACAAGGAATGACTCAAGTCATTGCATTTTGCAAGATGATTGGAGTTTAAGCAGAGTCGCTATTAATTATGAATGAAATATCGAATATCGAGTTAATTAGGCTATACTTCAACGGAGTGTTGTATGGATAACTGTTAAACTACGTCGGTAACTGTGAGCCAAATGATTGGATATCAAATCTAATCTAATCGTGACGAGAACGTGTACGACACCAATTACTTGATGACTTACAATTGACACGAAAATTTTGCTTTGAGTCAGGAGTCAATCCACATAATTGAAACGCCGAGTCAAATCAAGTCGTGCCCAGTTATTTCTAAAAAGTGAGTCGAGTCAAGTCATCCTAACAAGAGGTATGCGAACGAAGGGACCTCGTTCTGATGTAGTTATATGTTGGTTTATTCTAACTAAGTGGACTTTGCTTGCACCTACTCGCAAATAGAATAAGCACTAGCCTTGCACTAGCGCAGTTGGTATACGCAGGGCTTTGGAGCCGGAGCCGGAGCCCGGAGTCGGAGCCCCGGAGCCGTGCATTTTCACCGGAGCTGGAGCCGGAGCCAGAGCTTCACATAAAATTCAGCCGGAGCCGGAGCTGGAGCCCGTTATTTGAGGAGTAGCTCCGGCTCCGACGTGTTTCATAAGATGCTATTACATATGCAACAACCACATCTGCTGATTTATCATTATTGAACAGCAGGCCTGAATTTTAATGCTGTGCACAACAATGGCATTAACGTGCGTTCTAGTGCAACTATGATGTTAGCGACAATTGACAAGTGTTTATTATGACGTCACAAGCCGGCACCGCGGCACCTATGTCTTCGTTGCTACATCGAATATTACTGACGGCTGACAGACTCTAGATTACTATAGATAACCAACCTATTCGTAGATTAGTAATCTATATATACCAGGAATGGCCAACCTTCTCGGCTAAAAGGGCACATGCAATTGACGAACGAGTGCGCGATCCACTAGCCGTGCCAAGCGGGTAAAATTTTCAAAGTTTATCAATTAACTAGGCCAATAATATTATTACTTGAGTATATTGCGGGTCTGCTGTATACCGCCCGCTAGGCTCAGTTTGCAAGGACACGACTATTCGGCGTCTGGCCACGTCAATATCGAAGGTCTCCGATAATGCGACAATCATTTTGTGCTGACATTCCACCATCGACGATCTTCATGCGAGCGCAGACTCGAAAAGACTTTCTCCCGTAATTGCGAATACAGTTAGACTCAATCGGGTAAATGAGGCGGTTTTTTCATTTTCAGTATAGGGGGTAGGCTACCAAGCAAGAAATCGTGTGACAATTAAACACGCGAAGCGTGAAGAAACATTTCACTACTATTTTAGTTTATTGTGATGTACGACGATTTACTGAAAATATGACTGGACCCTGGATCTGTCAATGCGTCGGAACTGATATTTTAGTCATCAACATCCCAAGTGTCGCAGCCAGACTTGCAATTTTTGGTTGGCATTGCAAGTTCACAATCTGATCAATTCATTTTCTATAATATAATGGGAAATGACCTCGCGGGCCACGCTAAACCCTCTCGCTGGCCACATTTTGCCGGCGGTTTGGCAAGTCTTATATAGACGGGCTCATTCGATAATTTCAGAGCCAGAGCCGGTGCTGGAGCCGAAGCAGTAGTAATAATGCGCCTCCGTAGCTGGAGCCTGAGCTAATGTATGATAGAAGAAAGCTCCGGAGCCGGAGCTGGAGCAGTTTAAATTTACGGCTGCTCCAAAGCCCTGGGTATACGTTGTATAACATCGAAAAATACTTTTATCTCTCCCGCCACGACAAGCGTGGAGTCCGCATTTCTAATTTCAACTGCTGCAATAATTGTATTTGACTTTCAAGTCCAAGTCTATAATACGGTTGTGACTCCTGTCTCATGTTCACACCGCTATATGAATACCGCCAAATCTGGCAGCAGCAATAATTATCATCATATTATGACATCCTTATCGCGTAGAAAATAGACCTTCGAATAACATTGATTGAATGCCCTACAAATCAATTACAGAGTTCATTCATTATACAAAGTAGATAACACCAATATCGATTATTCAAATTACAAAACCAACACGGTTAAAGATTATATATAAAATCTATTCAATGCAAAGAAATCCAAACAACTTTGCTCAATGCTATGACATGATAACATTCCAATACTGAATCATGAAGACAAAACTCATCTCATTCTGTTTACAGTGAAAATCGATGTTACCTTTTGATTTTCCTTTTCCTTTGTCTACAGAAGCATACAAATCTTCATTTCCCTTAGTCGTTTTCTGATTCTTCTTCGCCTTGCCTGCTGATTAAGCACTTACAGTCTCAACTCGTATAATATTATCTGAAAACATACCTTTTTTGTTCTTTTTATCCACAACCGAATAGACTTCTATTTCACTTTGAGTTGTTCCATAGAGAGGATTGATTACTTGTTCATCTGATTTGGATTTCAAGACAACATCATCCGACGTTCCGTACAATGGATTAATATTTTCCACAGTATCACCCCCGGACTTCGCTTTTCCTGATAGTGATCGATCACAAGTAAAGTTGCCACAGTATTACGGCATTACACTGCTCGATATTCACCTTTGCTGCTTCTCCACCGACATATAACGATTGAACCAAATATTACCAATATCAAAACACCTCCGGAAGCAGCTGCTACGACGGTGACGGAAGAGTCCGTTTTACCTGATCCATTGATAGTGGAGTAACGTTCAGTTCCTAAAGTTGCATTTCCTTAGTATATCGGCAACAATTTTTTTTTTCTAACATCAGCGTTTTACCTGATCCGTTGATAGTGGAGTAACTTTGAGTTCCTAAAGCTACATTTGTTTAGTATTTTGGCAACAAATTTATTTAAAATATTAGCGTTTTACCTGATCTGGTTACTGTGGAGTAACTTTCAGTTCCTAAAGTTACATTTGATTAGTAATATTAGTATATCGGCAACAAATTTCATTTAAAACATTACCATACTAGTAGAATCAAATTACAAGACTCTTAGGAACATACCTATAGTAGTTGACACACTGTCACAGGGCCTCACATTATAAGACGTAACATGTCCAGAATAATTTGCTCGAAGTGTCAAGTTCCCAATGACTGTCGACTGTAAGGACTTATATGTGGTTATGCAAATGAATTTCTTATATCGTTACAAATCTCAACTTACAATATTAGGCGGCGTGATCATTTGTCCACGGACGCCGAATTGCATCCCACAGCATTCAGTGATTTGGCTTGCAATTGTTTCATTACCTTGTAAGGAAAATAACACACGAAATTATTTGTGAGAAAGTTAAAATGGACTACATAATCTTCACACATTTCAATGTAATTGGAACACTGCTTTAACAAATCATATTTAAACGATCTTTTCGGGATTATACTATATACAAAAATTTTCTAGTGACTCGATTTGGCACGAGTCATTTTCCTAATTTTGGACATAGACTCGACTCGACGGGAGTCAGTATGTGTGTCTACGCGACTTGAACTCGAGTATAGTTTTGCATGACTGTACCATGTCATTGGGATTGAGACCAATCCGTTCAGAAACCGCCTTTCATCTATTCCAATGAACCTGTTAAGAGTAGCTAGTAATATTTTGAATATCGGCGGGATATATCGTGGTTATTGGTGAAATTGCCAGTTATTGGTTTGAGCGGTATCGGATCAGACATCCGATATCGTCCGGGATCTACTGTGCATGATACTATCTGTAATTTTCGCGACATTAGCATAACATTAGATAACCATAGTAAGATGTAACAGTGAATAGCGCTTCTTTAAAGTTGAAGAAGTAAACGCCATATTGAGATATTTGAAAATAATCGGGTACACAGTTTCAGAGATCCCTTAAAGCGTGCTTATCTCCAATTGGGAGTTTTGTTTAAGCCCTTGGATGGTGAATTTATTGCTCTGGCAACAAGTTCTGAGGCTATATATGTCTGTACGGATATCGTAAACCAGTGATTCTCAAATTAGGGTACGCGCTCCACCACGGATAGGCTACGTTCGAGAGCTTACCGATATCAACCATCACCAACCAACATCAAATTTTCTGATGGTGTGACAGTTTTCGGCAACAGTGACTATAATGTCTGTGTGACATGGCAATAAAAAATTCTTGCTTTAAGTCTTGAAACCACTAGAATTATGCATTGTCGTTTAACATTACTATAGCCTAATGTACATCAACGGTAATGGATATCGGTTTCTCTACTGCCGCGGGGATAAGAATTACTACGCATAGCCTGTGGCCGTTTTCGTTTAGTTCTATCAGAATCAGGGTTAGTTGCTCATGATTTGCGCTATTTCAATCTTCAGTGATTCCATGGACATGAAAAATGAAAAGAAGTCCAAGTTTACGGGGCTGGTCTAGTGTGTCTAACTAGGTGCCGCAGAATGCTTGCGGAGTCTTTTGCGTTCAGCTTCACTTGCAGTTGTGCCTTGTGAGCAGGCTCTTTATACATGTGCATGATGAAGACGAATTTCGTGCAAGATTTTCCTCCGATCATGATTTAGACGTGGATCTTTCCAAAACACTTCCCAAGATAGATTTGCTCGTGGAGTAGAGTCACGCTCATCCATCGCAATGTAATGATATTTGAAAGTATCGTTTTCCAGCGTCGTCTTTCAACTGCGTACGTTTGTGGCGACATTATTATGAGGGGTAGGCTACGCCACACATGAATATTATTCGAAAGGGTACTATGTCAAAAAAGATATGAGAACCCCTGTCCTATACCCTGGTTGGGAACCCCTATTGTAGTGAGGTGTTTGGAACTTCTATCATGGTGAGACTTGTGTTCACATTTTTATTATTACCAGGGAAGATGACAAAATGATGCTCTAGATTTGAGAGGACTTATTGTGGCTATTTTGTCTGCCGCATGATTCTAACCCGCTGCTATGTTTGCTCCTCGGCTGTATGATTTATCGCATATCTTTACAAAAAGGTCATCCATTACACTATGCTGTGTTTATTTTGAGGTTACTAAAGTATTGACGGTTCTTAGTGTACTTTTTGATGCTGAATCCAAAACTGTTGACCGTTTTCTTCTCTCAGGTCTCTTTTTCTGGCAGCTTGCATTTAAATTTTCGAAAACATCAGATTTCAGCGTTATGCGATTGAGATTTCTGACGTCATAAAAATGATCTAGCAATGAAATTTTGATGAAAAGTTTAGAAAATATTCCAATTATGACGATGATGATTCCCTACAGCAGGGGTGGGCAATTATTTTCCTCCGCGGGCCAAATGAGAAGTAGAAAATACGTTGGCGAGCCGAGTGAAAATTTTCAGCTATATTCTCCAGTGTATTTTAATTTTATTTCTAAATTACATTGCTAATAAATGATGCTCAGTGAATGTGTTGATGTTAGGTAATAAGAATATGGCAGGTAATTAAAAATATTTATTTGCCGTCAGGATTCGAAACAATGTTAAAGATGATACATTTTTACCTCTCTTTAAACCACAATCCATGTTCTTCTATTAAGACAATAAAGCAGTGGTTCTCGCACTTTTTTAAGGCACGCCCCCTTTATGATAGTAAAAAATCTGGCGCCCACCCCCCCAATCCTATCATGATATCTCAGCATATTAAAAAGAGCGACCAGAATGCTAGCAATCCCAACAGAGGGTTTGAAGGCATGGTAGATTATTGCGTTGATGAGAGAATTCTGTAATACCAACGTCGGAAAATACACAGAGCATTACCTGTGTTATGAGTTGGGAGTAAATCGCGCCGAGCGCGGAAAAAAATTTCGTTTAACTTGTGCTTCGCGCCTCCCTTCAGATGCTTTCACGCCCCCCAGTTCGAAAACCACTGCACTGGAATGTATATGGGATAGTACAAAGCTTGTCTTGGTCGCTGCATTCCGAGCAGTGTGCATGTGCAGCTCAATCAGCCTTGATGTTGAGCGAAGTTTGCGGTTATTCTGAGATTCGCCCTCTCTTGACCGAGTGTTTCGTGTTTTTGTCATAATTAAAATCCTTAATCTCGGCGGCATGCTCGACAAAAACTGAAAGGACGGGCTTACCCCTAACTCCAGTATACAAATATTTAGTGCTCTAAACCTTCTTTGAATTTCTACTTTTGGCTTTCTCTTTTAGACATGCCCGTTCATCCTTTATGGTTGAAAGATATGATGAGTCATATAGTAATCGCGAGCACTGACCACTGATCGATTTCACGAATTAGGGATTTGGAAACGCCTCACGTAAGAATTTGATACACGTACTGTAGAACGAGGTCGACTTCCGAATTTCGATACCTAAGTGTTGGAGGTTTACCTAGGCTCCTCCTCGCCACCTCATCCGTGTCAGCGGTGTCTTACAAAAGCCTAGTGGTGGGCCGTGCTATAAGTCGGCAGTTACGGAAAATAAGAAGAATATTGGCCTGGTGTAAATGACCATAGTAGTCGACAAACACCATGAATACCCCAAAACAAACAAACGTACTGTAGAATGCGTAATGAGACAATGGCAACAATAAAGGTTTGACCAAAACTTTATGTAAAGATTGATTTTTTGTTAATTTAATTCTACTCATACTTCGCCACATTGACTTTATTTTGAATCTGGATTACGCATGCGAGTTACGTAGGCAGTGTAATCGTGGCATATTAATGAACAGGCTTCAAAGTAGACGAATTTCCTGTTTAGTTGGTACAGCTAAGGGTTTTAGTCCACGCATCAACATTCAAAAAGCAGGTTTGATGTTATGAATTCCAAGCAACCTTTCGCGGGCCGCACAGAATGGCTTCGCGGGCCGCATTTGGCCCGCGGGCTGCACTTTGCCCAGGCCTGCCCTATAGTATACTGCCATGATGTTTCAGGGTTAATATCATCTTTGGGCAAAGTCTACAATTCGGCAGGACGGCGTTTGTTTTTGAACTCATCTCTTAAGAGTTTGAAGGCAGTTTCACTATATAATGACATTGGTTATGTTGCTGTTGGACAATTGAGTATTCAGTGAAGCGCACTGAATGCTATCAAGACATGAAATTCCTTTAGAAATCTCTTCAGTATAGCCAACACAAATGTAAAATATGTGGTGACTTAAAATGACTTCGATGCTTCTTGAGTCACAGGTGGTTACACTAAAATCCATTTTTTTTGTCTATGGAACTTGAGGGCTGAAGATCAGCACTACACACAAATTAGCTGGCGACGCAGAACAAGTTTTACACCTCGTTTTAAAAATGCCCAATCTGCTTACTAAGTTGATCCACAGAATAGTCTTTTGCAATCCCTCCACATTAAACTTGGTCTCATAAAAAAATACAGCTGGGCACTTGACAGAGATGGCCCAACCGTCAATTTCTTACAACCTAAATTTCCCCCTATGTCTGAAGCGAAGCTACGATCAGAGGAGCTTTAGATAGGGCAGCAGATCTGTGAACTGATCAAAGATGAAAGTTTCACTGCATACATGAGTGAAGTAGAAAAGTAGCTTTTCGAGTAGTAATTTAAAACTTTCCTGAAAAAGCATAGAAACCCTGAATACAATGCACAGGTCAAAGAGAAAGAGGCTGCTTGAAAGCTTTCAATGCCATTGGGCTCTGATGTCTTTGAATGTGCAATTTCCGAGCTCTCATTAGGATTACTTTCCAGTCAATTGTGGTGTTTAAAGCGAAGAACAGGGATACAGATTCCATCAAGACCTTCGCCAGATTGAAGAAGGCTATCAAGGATACAGGGACGTATGCATGCTTGCGGATTACTGTTGGTGCTCAATGAGCGATCGAAATAACTCCACATAGTCAGCATAAATCATTTGTATATTTTATCGTTATTGTATTTATCGTCGGAATATCATCATGTTCCGCGCAACGCTTTTTTTGCTACGATATTTTGAACACTTCGTTTTCTTGTCACAGTTCATGCATTGATGTTGGCAAGAATTTCGCATTTAAAACACTTTTGTGATGTTAAGTGCTTAGGTATCGATAGTGCAAGACATTAACATTAACTTCCAAATTTTCTGTTAAGTTGAGTGTCATTGAACAAAATTATCCTTTCTTGGTTAATTCTAAGTGCCTTTATTTCCACTGTGTTATTATGTTTTGGTGGTATTGAAAACGACGGTCATGGCAAAAACCTTGAATTCAAATAAAAATACCATATCGCAAAAATTGACAGCATGCATGACCAATAGAGCTCTTCAAAAATGACTTTTTTTCTCAAATCGTACTGGCTACATGATAAAATTGTTAGGTTACCTAATTTAAGCCTACACACAAAATTTGGTTCAATTCCAGCCAGTAACCGCTTTGCTACAGGAGAAGAAAGTTTCTATTTATTATGTAAAAATAAATAATAAAAAAATTCAAAATTTTCTGTTCACCCCTTGAATGTGTTAGGCTGTCTATAGAAACGATGCTCACCAAATTTGGTTCAATTCCAACCAGTGGAAGCGGAGTTATTGCCGTCGAAAAATTTGGATTTGAATAAAATAGTATTTACGGTGACCGATTCTTTGTTTATTTATTATAGTTGTGCTCACCGTAAATACTATTTTATTCAAATCCAAATTTTTCGACGGCAATAACTCCGCTTCCACTGGTTGGAATTGAACCAAATTTGGTGAGCATCGTTTCTATAGACAGCCTAACACATTCAAGGGGTGAACAGAAAATTTTCAATTTTTTTATTATTTATTTTTAGATAATAAATAGAAACTTTCTGCTCCTGTAGCAAAGCGGTTACAGGCTGGAATTGAACCAAATTTTGTGTGTAGGCTTAAATTAGGTAACCTAGCAATTTTATATAGTAGCCAGTACGATTTGAGAAATAAAGTCATTTTTGAAGAGCCCTGATGACCAATTAGCTAACGCAGAAATTAGTTTCATTGCGTACAATAATGACCAAAGCTAACATAATTGAATATGTGATGAAGAAAAAAATTGACATTTTCGACAAAAATGGTTGCATTTTCGAGTTCAGCGCAAATTATTGATTCAGAAACAGTTAAAACATCTTTAACTTTTCAAAATAATTTTCAAACGCAGCACGGTGTTATTGGTAGACACCCTCGGTAACTATATTTGGTGGAAGACATATTAAAATATTACATATCAAGTAACGTGTGGATCTAAGAGTTTGCGCTTTGAGCTAATAGGTCTACAATCTATTCACAAGTCTCACATAGCACTCATAACTATAAATCATCTGGTTGAGTGGCAATTTCTCTGGATATTCAAAGTCGTAAAATTTATGAATCTATTGAATATTAAATAGATCCATGGTCAGAGTAAATATCTTGTTGATAGGCCTATATAGCGAGTCAATATAAAATATTATGACAAAACCACGCCAGATGGTCAATTAAATTGAATTGACTCAATTCCATCGCAGTTTGCACTGTGCATTAATTACCACAAAAACAATTCAATTATCATGCGCATCAAATATTTCAGACGAACTCTCACCTTTGAGGAGTATCAGCGAACTTTCATTAGCTGGTGGGTTAGAGTAGAATAAAATTGATCCATTTGAAGATGAGCAGAAGGAATCATTGTTGGGTGGGATAGGATCAACTGAAGATGAAGTCACAGTTACAGTCTTAATTGTGATTCAAGATGATATCTATTATTCCATTTACTTACATGTTATGATCAATGTCGATGTAGACAAGTAGGTAGCAGTAGAATTATAGAAGTATTTTGTGTAATTGTTCGCAAAATAGCAAGATACGTTCTCCTGGTTAAGACTTGGATGGATCGTGATGTTCCGGCTAACCAGCTTTGCAAAAAGAGTGCCCGATTTCAGTATAAATCCACTGTTGCGTTACCATAATGGGAATGTATCAGTGATGTTCACGACATCGATTGCAAGTCTCTGCTGGTCCATCGCGCTAATTAAACCTACGTGTCGCATTTACAAAAATAACATAGGCTACTTCAAGCAATATGGTGCGAGCGCTACGCTCAGATTCGCGATCAGTTTATGTACGTAAAAGGCTCACAAAAAGCGTCAGTACATTGTACCCCAGGAGAAATATCAAAATGTTACAAAAAATCACAACATTTTTGATTGGCGTTCACTGAACGCTAACTTCCTATCACGACCACAGCAAGCGAAGTAGTTCAACAGTATAGGGGAGATGTGGTACCGATGGATCAAAAATTGGAAAATGATCTCTGGCCCCGAAATGTTCAGCCGAAAACTGCAGATCTTTTGCTGGCTCAACACTTTGATACAAGCTCTACCTATCGCTCACATATAAATGAATATCCGTCTTTTCAAAAAATATTTATGGACGTTATAAATTTGTTGCTCGAACGTGTCATCGGTCCCCACCCGGTGGGTCCGATGGCACACGACCCCGGGACCTATGACACATCTACCCTAAAAAACTCAAATGTGACTACTTTTCTTGCTCAGTATTATAATC
>ATSW01036031.1:0-10825 GCA_000444245.1 Botryllus schlosseri
ATTTTGAATTTAAATGTTGATAGTAAGCATTCAAGTTTGAAAAATTATTTAGAGTGAGTTAAAAAGTGTTGTTGTGGCGATGTATGAGTTCCCAGATAAAGTCGGTGTATGGGTCTATATACGACAGTGCACTACTCAATTAGCAATCAGTCATCATTTCCCTTAATAATTTCTCCTATAATAACTTGTATCGCAATCGGAAATATTTATATAAACGATAATCATTGTGTATGTCCTCATTTTGAACATATCAATATATTCTGAATGGTCAGAAGAAATGCGGCAATACAAAGCACTGATTTATGATGAATGTAAGATTTGTAGCTGTAAGGGCAGGTAGGACGGAAAGATTTTAAGAGGAGTCTCAGGACTGGAGAAATAACCTTGGCAATATTCGAAGACTATACTACCGAATTACTGAATGTGAAGCCCAGATGGTGGCAATTTGCCGCTTTGACAACTGGGGTTACACGCTGATGATACGCCTTTGCATTCAAATAGCCCCGGAAAATTACCGTACGGGGCAATCATCTGTACCCTGCGTTCCGAGTTTATACAGTATATACAATACAGTATATACACTACAGTATTGTGACGTAAGGTTTTATTAATTTTTGTTGCCAAGTCCCTGCGATGATATCAGTGTTTGGCATAGCATCGTCTGCCATGAAGATACGCCCCCAGAGCAGAACAATAACCCTGGGCCAGTAAGTATAGCATTAATTGATCATGTATAAATGTTACAAGTTAAAACGCTCGAGCTTCCTGAGCAATCGAAGCCAACATATTTGTGAACTATATGCGTAAGATATATATATACATTTGTGTTACGGCTTCAAATGTTCAAGAAATCTAGGGCAAAACTGCTATATAAAGACACAACAATGCTGACCTTACCTATGCCAACGAGAACCGAAGTAACTCGCAAACAGCACAGTCGTTAAGCTTCCTATTTGAAAACTGGATGCCAGCAGAGCGGTGGTAGTGCTCGGAAGATTGAACCTTCTTTCAATGGTAGTGAGTGAACTCTTTTTCATGACGCCCGCCATGATCTGCAGTTTCGGATTAACGTCTAAGATTTGTAATTCGGATTCGGGATACGAAGAAGATAATGGAACTTACGTCTGTTAGTAAGAGCATTCCAAAACACGCGACAAAAAGTCGGATATCGTTGAAGCATCCCATTGCCTTGTTTTCTGATGCTAGCCCTTGATTTTACCAGACTTTGCAAGACGACTATACCCGTTTGAACACCGTTGGGGACTGTTTGTTATTGAAGTATATATTCGAGCTATTTGCCTAATGATGTTGCACAATTTTGGTGGAGTCGGCATTATTTGGCTAAGGCTGCCAAGAGTCATGTTATCAAATTGTGATATATAGGACAGTGTGATGGTTTTAGCAACACAATACGCTGGCTGTTAACAGATATTAGGTCAACATAAATCAGCGTCAGTTACTTGTTTTCGCCTAATAACGGTAAACATTGTTTTGTTAGCTGATATGCAGAATACGATACGTCACGCATGATGTGTCTTCGCATACGTAACCCTACAATCGCACTATCATGATGAGGTTGGTGACAAATGCAGTATAACCCATGCTGAACATACACAGCGCGTGCAGCTTATTAACATATGTGCGTGTGACGATTGTTTTTCGGTACTATAAAATGTAAACGAAGAAAATGGGTGAAAAGTCAGTCCGCTGGAAGTCAACAGTGAAAAACGAAGAGGGCAAATATCCTGCTCCGACTCCGATGCTGCTTCGTACAACAGGTTCCAATTCCGGATCCTAGAATTGAGCATGACTCCGATCGATAGAAGTGCGATATGTCACGCGTACCCGAACACTGCGCAGAAATAAGTTCGACCCAAGGAATATGACTTATATTTTATCGTTGCAACAAAATTAAGCTCAATTCCGGCAGCAGCATGATAGTAACTCATCGACCATATATGCGACAACTTGCAAAGCGTCTGCCTTGCCACATTCATACCAATCAAAAATCCTCCTCTCCCTTCGATCCGGGTCCAGCTAAAATCTTTAGAATCCTTGCAATCACCGCTGCGGCCCCAGATCCATGCTCTTTAGCAGAAATCAGCGACATGAATCAGTAGACCTGTTTCATCCGGAATCCGCGTCTCACTAAGAATTGAGTAGTTGCAGCGTCACACTATTAGACAGTTATTAGTCGCCACGAAACTTGTGGAATTTGGGAAGTACACGCTATATCAGGGGCGGGCAACTTCTCCAGTCGGCGGGCCGGATATAGAAAAATTAGGTACTTGGCGGGCCGGATTGCTGAATCGATACATTATCCACATATACAAGGAATAAATCGTATTTAATGAATGTATTTAAACGACGGCAATGTCACTTCAAAGCCATTTCTCGCCGATAATGATGAAGGCAATGTGGATTTGAGAACAGCATCGTCATACAGGCGCTTCCATGCCTGCTTCTCTTTGATCAATTAACAGTTGGTGCAATCCTTGATTAAGATTCCAATGCGTTCGATAAGCCCGGTACCCCAAATTTACCAAGATATCAATTTAATATACGGTTGAGCACAGCGCAAATGCCGATAATGCAAGTATTCTCGCTTCGACGAACTTGCGCGTGAGCGCCACTCTCGTACGCTGCGCACAGACGTATATAATAACATACAGTCAGGAACCTAACAGCACTCCGTCAGCCCCTCTCCCCAAAACGTTGATATTGGGCCCCCTAAACGATAAACGAGCGGAGCGTCCAAAAATTTCCATAATTCATTGTTGAATCGGTCAATTTGATCGGAATTGCAAATATATTGACATCATTTTTTATCCTCTCTCTGTTCACCTAATCATATTTACCGGTAATATAAGAGTTGGGTGAAGTGTCTTGGAAAATTTAGGGCCCCTAAATAATAATAATTAAACATCTTCGGGCGGACCTGTTTGTATAATGACTTCGTTAAATGCTATGTCAAAAGATATTGAAATCGCCCAAACTTACTAAACTAAATGACGCACACGATTTTAAATTGATATTTATTTACTGGCTAATATAATTTTTCTCTGTATGGCATTTGTCTTGTTGGGTTCAGAACGGCAGGACAGAAACATTCGGTGCCAGCCATTTAGGCGCCAATGGACATTTAAACATATATATTATAGTTGTATATATATATATCGAAGTTTTCGGTCAGCACAAGGGCAAGGGCCTAGGTCTTCTTGCTGCTGATCGGCCTGACACACTGCTTGGAGTCGGATGTTGCAGCATGGCCTACAACTTCATATGTTTTGGTGCGTCGTGGCGCGGTAATGGCCAGCGCCAGTCTCCATTTCTATAAATCATGCGTATTTTTGTTGGGGGAAGGGTACCCAATAATGAGGGTAGTAATTGTCAACTATAAATCTTGAGCAGCGGGAATTTGTGATAAAAAAAGTTGAATAAATACTTCGTAATTCATTTAAAGTCGCGAAATAATTTTGGCCCCCTTCGAGCTCGGCTCCCCCTGATTCGGGGGTTTGGGGTGCGTCAGTTACGGTCTTGCATACAGTTACTAAAAGCTGACGCTCAAGGAAGAAGTGGGGAATCTTGGCAAACCGGGGCCGCGGGCCACATTATCATATAAGACGGGAACTGTACGCGGGCCGGACAAAATCCCGTCGCGGGCCAGATCCGGCCCGCGGGCCGTATGTTGCCCGCCCCTGCGCTATATGGACCACCACTGGTGCCTCCCACATTACTTCATTTCTCATCGTTTGTGATATGAAAAATGTATTTGTGAATTTGTACTAGCGGTACATTATGAATTGAAATTCGATAATTGAGGTGAGATTTGTGACATATAAAGTTTCAATTTCGCTGGAAGACTCTGCTTTTCCATTTGAATCGAGATAATGTAATACTGGACTTGTGGGTATTGGAGTTATGGCATAACGCCTTGGATGGGCTCTTTGATTGCTGGTAAACTCATTGCGCGATGCTTGCTGTCAGGCAGAATGCAGTTAATTTTTCGATGACTTTTAAACCGTAATATAATATATAGCCTATCAAAGTAGGCCTAAATTAGTGTTTTTAACAGCATGTATTTGCAATCATTATTCGGTCTTTGCAAAAAGCGTCTTGTTGTTGTTGTTGTTGTTGCTTGTGGTTAGGGTTGCATTTAAGACAAAAATCAATTCAAAACAAACATGCTTAAAACATATTTTTATTGTTTTTTGTTTGTTTGTTTTTTAAGCCATGACTTCACGAATATTCAATTGTGACATCATAGTGGATTGATATTGACAATTTGAAATATAGGGTAAATATAGCTCCTATGGTGAAATATCTGTACTATTGGTGTTAAACCGACTATCTTGAGAGTTCCAACCATCCCATATTGATGTACGTCTGCTATTTCGGGTGGTAATTGTCCGTGGGCTCATAAAACATGTTGTTTAGAAGTATTTACACAATTATGGCATAATTTTACAACTAAAAAAAAAACATTTTTGAAGGCCTTTGTTTAAAACACTCTTTAAAACATGTTTAAAACAAAGTGTTTTAAAACACCGTTTGTTTTAAATGCAACCCTGCTTGTGGTATTCATGGTGATTGTTGACTACACTGGTCATTAGCCGAATACACTGGTCATAGGCCGATATTTCTTATTTTTGATTCAGTAGCTATGCCGACTTGTAGCACGGTCCACTTCTGGACTTTTTAAAGATCGGATCAGGTGGCGAGGAGGAGCCTAGATAAGCCTCCAACACTTCGGTAGGAATTCTGGATTCGACCTCGTCCGCACTCGAACCCATAATCGATTGGTGTTGCAGCTGTGGATTATACCACTACGCTATCTCGCCACGCGCAAGATTAAGAAGAATCTGAATCAATGATTACAGATCAGTGGTCCTCATGAATAATATTCAAAGATGGCTTGTATCAATATTCTGCGCTTAATCCATTTTGGTATCATTCACAGGAATATATAAATATTTAATTGGTGCTACTGTCGGCGGTATATACTTTATTGTAGTGCCTTTGTTTACAGCTAATACCACCTACACAGTAATTAAGACTGATTGGCTCATTTATTTTATCAGCCAAACCTGCCGCAGTTGCATCACTTTTCTACAGTACTTTATTAGAATATAATAACTATATATCAGAGTTCAACTGACGTAGATAGGGTCACAGGCTTGCACCTAAATTATAACCTCATATAAACCCTATCATTGATTCCCCGCTGCTGCGTTTCACGAGGTAAAACTGAGTTTACAATGTAAAATAGTTCCCTATAGTTCCCTATAGTGTAACTGAACACCAAGTATGCAAAAACGATTTCCTCAAAACGGTGGAGTGAATATTCGTTCAAGAATGACCACACCCCGAAGTACAGCTTTCATCTCATACACAATAATTGTCAAGAGCAAACCATGGTAGCCAAGAGACTTCCGTTGATTTATAACATTTATATTCAAGGGCGATGCGGATATGGTATATTTGTACAATTGAAACAATTTTTATGAATTTTTCTCAATAGGCAAACTTGGATTTAGGTATAAAGTTACTCTGTACAATTATAAAGATAAAATATAGATAGAAGCAACTTATCTGCAAACATAAATGCTCGACGTGATACCTGAATTAAATAAATGAATAAGTGCTTCAAACAATTGAACATAAATTATATAGCTTCGAAATAATTTTAAGTCTAAATGACGTAAGTTGCGTTGTTGGAGTAAAATTTGCAATTGCATTTCAGTACTATATAGCAGGCGAGTGTTGTGCAACCTTATTTACGTGAGGGCAAGAAATAAATAGCGCTGTTAAACCGATGGCCGCACATCAGCGTTTCATGTTGAAAGGACTACCTCCCCATTACGAAATGATGAGGGTGGTTTAGAGACTTATCAACAAAATTAGACATCAGTCTATGCATAGCAATCGTGAATGCCTGAAGGAAAATCGACGTAGCACGAAAAAATGCAGGGGATCGAATAGATTTTGTCAAACTCTTCATGCGCAAAGTCAGCCTATGCATTTTGAGGTGATGCAATTGGTGTTTTTTCCGTCCTTCCCTTCCCGACATGGATTTAGATCAAACGTACCAGGTCAAATTGATAGAATTATATACCTATTTCCCGTACTGCACAGTGCACACCATTCAAATTTGACACATCTATGCGGGCCAGACAAATTTGCTCTCAAGCGGCAGGTTGCACACACCTACTGTATAGATTCATTAACCATGAAAAAATAGTATGTTGTAATTATGAGAAATTTGTTCTTGTCATACATTTTGTCGGTAAAATTTGATCAGAATGGACTTAATAATGGACATAATTTGCAGCCGCGGAGTGAATTCACGCATTGTTGTGTCATCGCAATCTCAATTTATGCAGTGCAAAACTCTTCCTATACCTTCTCCGCGCTTAGAACGGGTGGAATCCTTATCAAAAACAGAACAGTTGGCTTTGCAAAAATGCACGCATTACCATGCAATAAGTATTTAGATAATTTCACATTCTTTGGTGCCCACACTACAATTTTGGATTACCAAGCTCACGGCGAGGTCGTCGGTGTTAATCTATGTCAAAGTGTCTTTCAAGCGACTTAATTGCAGACTTTCGTTTGAACTCGAACTCGACGCGAGACGCGCCGCTGCCATTTTTGAGTTGTTCTGCTCGTCCAAAAAGATGTCTTTTTCCGATTTCTTCACTGATGAATCTTCATGCTCGGGCGAAGACCTCTGTCGCTTCAACACTAGGAACAGCATAACGATTCCAAAGCAGCACGCGTTTATTTCCGCCACACTTTGTAAGCCGAAATATCGGATTCGGAAAGATTCGTTGTCGTAAACCTGTACCAAGAAACACTTCATATCAGTACGACGTGATTTTAAAACTCTACCAATTCAGCACGCAAAATGCCCTGTACTCACGCGGCAATAGCCTTTTTCACCGCAATGCCGCGACCAGTACTTGCACGTCGAATCGATGACTTTCCCGAATATAACCGGACCCGGTAGCCAGCCCAGCAATCTGGTAGCCATGAAGCTAATCCCGATCGCTAACGATTTGTCTTTCTCGGGAACAGATCTTAAAGATGTAGGCGCGAAAATGGTGATGGCTAGCCAATCGGACATGCTGTGTACAAATCTTACCTCAGGAGAATCACATAAGAGGGCGTGGCTGCGATTCCACCCACGAAACTCACCAATGCGACAAGACCGAGAACCAGCATTACGTAATGGCTGCAATTTGAGGATTCACAAAGTCCTGGATGGGACCAGGTCTTTTCTGCGTGACTGTCATAAGGATTAACGCAACTACAGTCGGTGTAGTTCTGTCGATAGGAGTACAATAGTTATATATTCAGTTGCAACGCCTGACCTTCAATCGCAATGTGCAGAGCCTGTCACAGATCAGCGAAGGCAAGCAAAAAAATTGTCTGATATAACATATCATTGGTATACCAATATGGATAGGGTTGCATTTAAAACAAATGCTGCTTTAGAGCATTTTGTAAATACTTTCGTAAGAAAATGTATTATTAGCCTACGGACGATTTGCACCCGATATAGTCGACGTATTCGATATGGAATGGTTGGAACCCTCGAAATTTTCGTCGTTTCAACAATTATAGCACGTACATATAGATCATTGGTTGCGATGTTTGATGATGATGACCGGCGATCGTAAATATCCTGTCTGTCTAAGACAGTGGTTCCCAACCTTTTTGTCCCCACAATTTATTCCGAGTCTTCATTCCCCACTCCCCAAAGCTATCGCGGTGTTTCATTTTAACTTTTGTCATTACAGGGCAGCTATTTGCTTGTTTGAGTACACAAGACACACAACCACATCAGTAAGCAAGACAATCGCCTATAACTGCAACATAAAACGTATTGTGAACGAATACCGGAACCCTCAAAATTTAGCGAAAGCGTTATATCATATCATACTGGTCCTGATGGATGCGTTTGTGTCGCCATGATTGGTTATCTATAGTTAAAAATGAGTTTTTGTGAACAACACGCAATATAATTTTCGATACATACATTCCAGAGCAGTTAACTGATAACGGTAATCGCGCGTGTCTCCGTAAATATGTAGACTATCCTGTATATACTGTTTAACGAATGTGTCTATTCCCGCTAGAAACCATTGAATTCCTCACCGGTTGGGAACCACTGGTCTGAGACATGGATCGGAAGCCCTTTTCGCCGAGAAGCCATATTTACCCAATATGTTCGATTGCCAATGGAAATCCACTGTGACGTCACAGTAAAAAATTCGTGACGCTATTTCTAACAATAAAAACATGTTTTAAATCGATTTTTGTTTTAAATGCAACCCTAAATAGGGATGTCTAGATCCCTCTATATTACCCTCGATTCGACTTGCACTTTGGTAATTATATTTTTCTTTTCAGAATACTGCAACTGCTTTTTACATAGTCAGAAAGCTAATGGGTTGACTACTCAAGACTGCTCAAGTGTTGTAACGCGCATTCCAGGTTTACTTCATAGATTACAAGGCGAACAAGATGTAAGGCGAGCAATGGACATCGGCAGCTGCATAAATTCCAGATAGGAACTTATAAGATGATCTTCGCAGAGTTGTGACCGCACTAATTTAAATCAAAATAAATACAGTAATAATATAAAGAGATATATTTTCTTCATCTTCAATCATCTGCAGAGGAACTGCGGTATAATATAGTTTGAACGCACACCATAAAATAGAACGTGCCTTCAGAATCGTAATTGTCGAGTGAACCTTGCGTGATATATAAACACAACAGCTATATGTGTGGAGGACCCTGGACAGTGAGCACTAACCTGAATGATACCGGGAACCGTAGAGTAGGTGCCTACACATCCGGCGTGACAAGCAGAAAGATACGACATTCCGTCTGCTCCGCACACAGGAGCATATGACCCGTCAAGGCAATTGCATTCACTATTGCACGTGCTTGTCGCGGACACATCAACTTCCCCAAAACTATACCAATGTATATGGATATGTTATTTGCGCAAGCTTGTGGATCTTGCAAGCACGGCGGGTGTATACCTGTCGGTGTATGGGTAAGTTATTCCCACGATATCCATTGTTGGACACCCGATAAATATGAATGAAAAGCCAACGACCGTTGCTATAATTCTGGCGGTGATGATTATTTTTGCCATACCAGCTTTGTCGGGATTCAGCCGCTTCATGATAAAACTTCCCAGCAACGTACCGACCGCTAAGCATGGAATTCCGATCGCACCTGTTGAAGATGATACATACTTTTTTTTTAATTGTAAGGGTACTCGAATGGTTCTGTTGCATAACCCAACAGTTTAAGATTGACAGGGTGTCGGATAGTTACGTTTTCTTTCTTCGCTATTCGATCGATCATTCATATATTATTATGTTATTTAGGTTTGAAACCTACCATTTCGCCGTCATTTCCTGCAGAGCTGTCATATTTGGTACTTTCCTATTTCGCGGACGGCCTGGCGAGACCGCCGAAAAGTACATCTTTGCCTGTATACGCAGCAAGCCTATAACGCAATGCGGAAATAATTTTCCGCGAAAACCCAATCAGCAACGCGATAATCCACCCTTCCCCTACCCTACAAGTCAAATACCACACCCCAAACTCCACAGGCCCGCAAACTTGATCCAAGGCATCGCAGCAAACTCAGTGTTGGTGACTCAAAATAAATAGCGTGAAAAGGTGACCCAGTGAAAAAGTTATTTTCGGCGGTCTCGGCTAGGCGTCCGTGAAATAGTAACGGACCTCAAATATATTGAATTACTACTAATGTTGAGTTAATCAAGCGATCTATTTACATATAGTGCCAAATATTTCAACGCATTGTCTCGGGAGAATTGGCGATCGTTGGTCAACAGTTAAGTTGCTTGACGATTTAACAGTTTGGCATACACTTATGGACTGATGTTTGGTCGTTTCATTTCCAGTTTCTTAGGTCACTGCTCAGTTCAAATCGATGATCCAAATTCCATTCCAAATGGGTTACGAATCGCTTCAGATAATACATACCATAATACATGTTCGCGACGGATGCCGATACGCCGAACTGGGCTTCCAGATATTTCGGGAAGAAGGTCACCATTCCAGATACACTCAGTCCCCCAGTAATCCACATAAGTAATATCATCCAGTAAACACTGTCACTGAGCAGCGACTTCATTGAGTGCAGAATGCTAAAGTGGAAGATTGCTGTAGAGTGGTGAATCTTGACAAAAATTCGACAGTATGAGCCTAACCCTCTCGGTGGAGAAGTCACTTTTTGCTCGGAGTTATTCGTTTCAGCAGTGCTGTTCCCGCTGTGAGGGAGTTCGTCGTCGGGACTGGTCTGCAGATAAATTGTTCCACAATTCATAACCGAGCATCCACTTGATTCGGTTAATCTTGCGATAAACCGGGTATGACATGACATCGGTACTACAGGCCTATGTGACATTCCACACGAATATGTTGAAACATGGATGAATCTTCTTGACTCACTTTACTGTCTTTTCTCATCTTCCGAGGGAAAAAGAAAACCGGTATTGTCGCAACTGCTATTAATGTCGCGCAGAGTAACGTTCCGAGCCACCACGCGCCAACCCAGTTATGATCTCTTGGCGTTATGGTTACCTCAGCTTTGGAAAAACATATATATGTCTAAATTCTGGATGGGATGACCTTACGGGTATAGGATATATCGACTTACAGGTATCGACCCAACCCACGTCCACCCATATTCGTAAGAGAGCAGATCCAAGAAGGAACCCAAATGCTGGCCCGATCAGTGCTATGGTCATTACGAAACCTGTATTGACATAAG
>ATSW01036032.1:0-11143 GCA_000444245.1 Botryllus schlosseri
CATTTGGCCCGCAGGTTGCACAAGCCTGCTTTACAGCGCTAGAGCATTCGAAAAGGCACAAAGAGCAATGAGCAAGGATTGATCACAACCAGATTCGCAGCGCCGACCCACGTCAATAACGGGTTGAGAAAACACGCCTATAAAGTTTACATCTTCCTGCGAGAGTCATAAATCACAAGTTACGTAACTATTCCAAGCATGCGCGATTCAATGAAGTGAAAGCAAATGCTGAGGCGCGAATAGTTGAATAG
The DNA here is from genome assembly GCA_000444245.1 of Botryllus schlosseri. Classification (NCBI taxonomy): domain Eukaryota; kingdom Metazoa; phylum Chordata; class Ascidiacea; order Stolidobranchia; family Styelidae; genus Botryllus; species Botryllus schlosseri. The sequence continues at coordinate 252 of ATSW01036032.1, forward strand.
AAACAGCCACCCATCGCATCGATTACAAAATATACTATGCAGTGCTAACTACTGGAATGATACAAATATCTCATTCACATAACCAGTAAGAGATGCAAAGCTCAATTGAATTCCGTACTAGTTACGGTTGCGATTACCCTGACGAGTATCAGCCGAAAATATTCGGGTTCGGGTTTATTTTAATATAATATTAGCCTATTCAATTGCATACTGAAATATCTAAATCAATCTCAAAGGCTTTGAAAATAAACACACAAAAATCTCTCACCTTGCATCCTTCGCACGACGCGACGCCGTAGTGATACCCGGACGACTTGTCCCCGCACACGAAACACGGTTTGTAAACTCTCGGGGGTGGGGGCGGAGACGGGGGTTGTTGCGGGTAGCCGTGCATCACCCCTTCTGATTCGGAACCGGACGCGTTGCTACTGGCTGAGGAAAGTCCCACGCTGTCGGGAGATGCTGTAACGAAAAGGAATGTTTTCATTCACTTGTTCACCAAACCGAATCAGTTGAAACTAAGGTTGGGCATTATTTTCGTTGCGATAACATTGAAGGTCAAAATTGGAAGCGTCCATGTTATCCATACGATACTCAGGCCTAATCAAGACCTATCGTCGCTACAGCGTACTAAATCATTACGCACATCTGGACGAATATTCCCACGAATAATACGGACTGGTGTAGTTATTCCCGGGCACTTGCTGGGGCGTCATTTGTGGCTGGCTATGCGGATACCCCGCGTGGTGATTTTGATTGTATACGATCCCGTGGACCCCCGCGTGTCCGTTATTTTGGCGATGGTTCATGTGCATGCCGGGCGGCTGCGAGTCCATCATCAGACCGCCGCCCGTCGTGAAGATGTCAGTGAGAATGCCGTTCATTCTGTTGCGCCATTGCTCTTGGAACTCAACCATGTTCATCGTGCTTCGCTTACAAGAGCGCAAGCTTTATCGATATTTTCAGGCTTACTGTGCTATTTTAGAATATGATCCTGCCGGAGACACGTGAAAACTGTTAAGACCAGGTTCAAATTTCACAACACATATCAACTATATGCATGTCAAATAACGCTTGGTCGGAAACACCCAAATCACTGGACCTGGAGATATAAACCCATGGGCCATGACGCTGATTTTCACTGGGTCATAGAACACATTATCATTTGAATAATATACATTTTATCAAATGGTTTCAAATACAACAACAGCAACCTTCACTCTCTTTGTGTTCTCGAAACCCCAGTAGTAAACAAAGCAGGAAACCGCACGCTTACATTGAGAATCAACCCAACGCGTTCACAGGATAGCAAACTACGGTAAGTTACGTATGGTATATGCCCAGGCCCACTGTGTATTACTTAAACGCTTTCTAACAATTACACAAAGCCAGTGACGCAAGTAAACCTGATCGAGAAATGAATACGAATTGGGGGATACACACAAACGCTCCTTTACCAACGTACAACACCGTTAATGATAGGAAGGAATGTACATACAAAACATGCTGCTAGATATACTAGCGCATCGGTGCCGTTTTTGGCATGATCGTGACCGGACTAAAACCGAACCTGCGCGAAATGTCATCGATCAGCACCGCAGACGCAATGATCAGCCCAACCAACAATAACAAGCAACAACCATTTGACGAGAAACGGGACCACAGTATTACGCGACAATTGAACGGCAAATTACGCCAAGAGACGCGTCAGCCAGGCGCCTGCGAGCTTGTCAAAGGAACATCGTCCGTTGTCACTAGTAATTTCGCGCTAACGGCAATTTGAAATGCTGATTGATATTTGGAAAGTAGATCGACTACCAAAACCTCATTGGCGTCGTAAACATAACAGCTTACCGCGATATGCGAACAGGATGATATAACTGCCTCGGACTTGTAGAAACTTTTTCAAAATGCGCAACTAGAACTGGCACTACTCACTTTTCAATATCCGCAACTAGAACTAGAACTATTTAAAACCAATATTCAGTTGATAGATAAGATAGTTTATAGATTGGTACTCTGTAAGTCTGGCAAAAATCGTACATAACGAGCTGCACATATTCTTCATATCACACAGTTTTCGAAACATCATCAAGCAGAAACATGTTGCAACATTCGTAATATTACGGACTCTAAATCCGCGCACAATCTCATAACCTCCTTTCTAGCTGACTGTGGATATCCGCGACATACCATCCGTACGTCTAGTACGGCGGCACATTGTCACAGAAAACGCTGACTTTTCAACCGAATCAACCCTCCATTATGACTAATACAGGGGTGGAAACGGTCGCTCTTCACTTCGGCAGTAAAGTGCCTTGAAATAGATCGCGAGAGCTAATCGCCACCGATACGCTGCCTCTCAATGTTATCTCTTGCGATGACCACTGGCGCTTCAAAACATAGTAAAGCAATATTTAGATTTCCCGTCAAGCGTGGGCAGCAAGCGAACGCAATCATGTCAAAAGGTCTCATGGAAGCATTCATCCAACACGCGAAACCCGACTCCGACACTTGGAACAACGAGATATTTCCAGTTGCGTGATTAGAGCCAATGCTGGTAATCCAATATTTGAAATGCTTCTATGTTCACATTTTAATTCTGATCAATTTATAGTTTCCCCGTGAATGCTACAGGAGAATTGTACCGTGCGAAACGAGCCAAGCTTGCCGTTACACGTTTGATTCTTATGCTTATGACACTGAACTCTGATTTGATATAAACTGAACTTGATGCACTTGATGCATTTCTCACTAATTGAGTTCAACTTCAAAGTTCTTTCGAATTCAGTAATTCTAATTTACAAAAGCTGGCACTGTTCGAGTTATCCAACACTGTCGACTACAGCCCCGTAAATCGCATTGTCCCACTCGCTTATTACGAGACTAACTAGCCTACTAAAGACAGGGTGAATGCAATATCATCCGTCGTTATCAAACCGTCTACATTTAGCCGTGGGCTGTTTAGAAACAGCAATTGATTCGGGTTTGTACGCGAGAGATGCTGTATACTCGGCAATGCCTTACAACTGACGAAAAGTGCGCTATCTGTGTGAACAATCTCGCATAAAGCAACGGAAACAGTACAGCGTAAACATCGCGAAAGCGTATCGAATCATGTAACGAAAAATAACAAGGACCCGACATAGGCCCGGCGCTCCCAATTCATTTGAAAATGCATAATTCATCCGTTCAGGAAGCTTAAGAGAAGTCGAGGTCAGTTAAAGCAACCGCAAAAGACAGCTAGCTGTCTGGAGCAACAACAGACACTGTCGTATTACGCTTTTGAAATGGAACGGAGTGAAAACTATCCCGCGGTGTCAACACAAACTTTAACACCCTGACACATTTACAATGATTCCTAGTGCGATCGCAAGACTTTATCGGTACTTTCACTTACAACCGCCTTTCCTACGTAACAGGATTATCAACGCCTATCTAGCGGAACAATGAAAGGTCAAGAGCGAGTTCAGATCGGGTGAACCGAGTCGAAGCTGCGCGACTTGACTCGGAAAGGTTGCCCGGGTGGAAAACCGCGCGGCGGAAACGAGGCGTTTATTGGATATTTCCTGAAGGCCGACAAACTATTTCAGCCACGTCCTATCTTTTTTAAGCAATTTCTAAATAGCGACAGATAGCTTTTCAATTCAACCTTACATCGGCAGCATGCTATTGGAAAATATACTCATATCGAAATAAACCCGAACCCGAACACTAGTCAGGGGTAATAGTAGAACTAGTAGAGAATTGTAAAGAACATTTTATACAAAATATTTTTTTTTAATAAGAATATATTTTTCAATTGCATACCGAAGCTCTGTACCTCCGAGAAGCTGTTCAAATAGACTGTCACAGAGCATACAAATTACATCTTTTTTCACAACACATGCATAATCAGACTGCTCGATCTTTATATCAAACAGCCAGACACGCAATTATCTAGCAGCCTAACAGACTATATTCTCAGAGAGTATAACTCTTAGCAATGACTCGCTCCTGAACACTGGGAATATCTACCCAACTAAATGAAGATCCGCCGTATCAGGCGAAAGTTACGAGAGAGCGATCGCGCGCGACGAATTGCCACTCTCGTAAATACAACCAAAAGACCATCGCTTCAGTTTTAATCCAATCTTACTCGCATCCAACTGTTTTGTTACGTCATGGGAATTCGTGCTAGCTAAAACCATCAATTCTTGCGAACTTAATTTTAAGACGCAGAGAACAATTGGCCGGCGAGTGTGCATAATTATGCGTGACAAAACCGCGTAATTGATTAGCCAAATGCGATCGAATCTGAGATGAGCATGTACACAATTGTGTATCTGCTGGTATAAGTCAATCAACTTCGCAAGCGAATGTGGGGATTAAAAAAAAATTCAGTACAGTATAAGGGTGTTCAGCTACTATGCTCATTGTTCAACCATCCGTATTATCAATCCTAACTTTCCCAAGCGATACTAACGAACATCAATTTCACAGTAGGCTATTCAGACTTCTACAAACCTCCAATCCAACAACTGGTTCTTTGAGCAGTTCTGGTTCAAGTTGCGCATTTAAATGAAAAAAAAAATAATTGGCCGGATTTTTAAAAGTCAAGTTCTAGTATTGAGAAGTGAATAGTTCTAGGTGCGAGTAGTTTTAGTTCTAGGTTATAGTTGCGCATTTGGAAAATCCAGCTGTTTGACAGCATCGTACGATGCGGTGCATACTGAAAGCTCTCAGTCGAACGTGGTTGATATAGCCACCAACGTTCGAAATTTCACTCCGATTCCTTCACAGCCGCCCGCTGACGATTGAAGGGCTATTGAATGCGTGACGCACGCTCTCAGCCTTTCATTCCAAGTGCCGCGCGGCGATATTATGCCAAAGGTAAGTGAAAAATCAAGCTAGCCATCGTATCAAAACAGGCGAATCAGATGGAAGCCTTGCCACTTGAAAACGTTGTTTAGTGGAGAACGATTATAACTCAGTGCGCACTCGCACGCTCGCCAGGCGTAAAGTTAAGCGCAACTTAACTGACGATTACCCATTATATGCTATGGAGAAGCGGCCACGTTAAGGTCAATTATCGTATATATGCTATTGCCAAGTACCCTTTACTCCGGTTCGCATTAATCGTGCGTTTAGGTCAGTGGCCTTAAAGTTTTACCAACCTGGCGAACCCTTACGCTAATGTGCAAGCCTTCGGTGAACCTCAAAGTTCCGCCTAGGCACAAAAACCCACCGCATCCCACATGTAATACGTTGCTACAAAATACCGGTGTAAAAAATGAAATGTGCATTAACAACACTGGTTAAAGAACAAAACCCTGATAAACTGATCTTCACACAAAACAAAAAGATGATTGCAAATCGATGTCACTTTCGCGTATGGTGTATCGTGACCTTTGTGTGAACCCCAGTTTAGAACCACTGACGTCAATAAAAAACGTTGCAATCTGCTTCTATACGGCTACGCCGACATATTTACCACGCGGGTTGAAAGTCGATCCCCACGCGTGAGACAATATTGCAAGATCTGCCCTGCATCATGTTTGAACTGCATCGCAACCAGGAGTAGAGTACACACGCGGAAGTTAGCCAGCATATATATGACGAAACCGCCCCATGACATTGCGTTAAACGAGTATTTATGGACGGGGAACGCATATTCTGATCATTCATCATTCAAAATATCGCGGATTACAACAGAAAACGATTTATGTCGACTTGAAGCTTGAACAGATCGTTTTGACATACATAACACGCGCGCAGAACATACACGCAGCGACAATCGATATAGACGGCCTAGGTAAAAAAAAACAGCAGGCTAACACCAAGCGATCAACCACGTAGTAACCTTCACGTCAAGATGGGATCAGTTGTAACGGAACACAGAATCTTATCTTCCTTCCATTCGCATAATACAAGTGCGTAAACCCGGCTAAGTTCTGCTAGGCCAGTCAACCCCTGTGAATTGTGATAGACAAGTCAGTAGCACACCAGATGACAACTTTCTCTGCCTAGACTATGTGAAACATCACGCGTACAGAAAAGTTTGACCAGAAGATAAAACAGATACCGGTAACCAGAAGCGGTATTTATCTGATACTACAGACACCGCAACTTACAAAACAACAATTCCCTGTTCTGGCAGCAAGTCACGACTACACGATTCATAAACCGACCTGTTCGAAATAGCACCGAATCAAATCAAGCACGCTCCACCCATTCTCCGACATGACGCAACCATACTTGAAACGCAATTAAAAAAAGCATCTCGCATTATTTCTCCTTGTGGATTCTTATCAACGCGCAGCTGAAACGAACCGCCACTATCCCATGGAATTACCACAACCCTCAATAGTTCTAGCCGCACGCTGTTGACACAGGGCCGATCCGAGGCCTTGTACTACAGAGTACAGATGCGACCTACATTATGCTAAGCACACAAATTCTGTGGGTAACACTAGGCCTAGAATACACGCTATTATATCTAGACTTATAAACATTTCCGCCTTTAGCACTAGGCTCAAAGGTTTCATTAGCAAGCTTATACGCTAAGACCATCAAACCGCCAACAATTCTGCGAACACATATTCAAACATGACCGTGACTTCGCCTCTATAACGGCACCCTCGCCGAAAAACTCTCACCAAAATAACGTAACCACACGCGTTCGATACTCGACAGTAAATAATAATCGCAGTGAGTGAGGTTCAACAGGCGCTCTTTTTGTCCAAACAGACTTTTACGATAGCCGAGTGAGTTACATCTATTAATAAATACCTCGAGCAAGGCTTTGAGCTGGCGGATAAATATTTACTCGAATTATCCCTGCGAGTCGATTGATGTAGGCAGCGGAGTGTCGGAACGAAAAGGCGCAGGCTCAAAACAAAACAGGGATCGTGGTCCAGAATTTCGCTAATTTCATCACAGGCCGTGTTCGCCCTCGCATTACGTAAAGCTGAGCCGCCGTTACCGTAGATGGGCAAACGGTTTCGCTTTTAGGAAGCAGATTTGGACAAGTAAAAAAATTGCTAATTATACTCGATTTAGAATTACTGAATTTGCAAAAACTTGAAAATTGAATTCAATTCCTAATTAGCATCAAATACATCAAAAACCAAGTTTAGTTCATACCAAATTGGAGATATTTTCATGAGCACGAGAATGGCAAATGTCTGAACACCAAGTTCGGCTCGTTTCGCACTATACAGCTCTCCAGTAGCCTTTTCAGAAAAAAACAGTTAAAATTCGAGCATATTTACATTTCACAAATTAGATTAGAATTACCACACCGGCATTTCACTCTAATTCCACGGAATTGAACTGTTAGCAACACGCCTTTGAATATATCAGCAGGGTTTTTGGAAAACCGGGTCCGGATTTAGAGTTGATGTTTTTGGTTGACAAAAAAGGTTCATGCAAATTATCATGAAATCAGAGCCAATACCTACTGTACCGGCGAATAAAGGATTTGAATTCGGTTACAATTCGGCGTGCTACAAGCTTAAACACATGGAAGAACAAATACATTCAAGTATTATAAAGAGCGGGCGGTCAAATTCGGTACTGGCCGAATGATAAAACGACGCGATGGTCCCAAAATGGCGTCCAACGGCCGGCGGTTAAATTCTGCCCAAGGTTTGCTTACATTTCGGAAAACAGCGTATACAGCACGGATATTATCCCGCTCCTTAATTGAATAATAATGTCACTAGTTCAAATTAATGTAATGTCCCATTCTTGTAACTCTCCCAGACTAACAATAGATTGATATTACCGCTCAAATACACACATATCCAAGACTGTTTGACGACCAACAGAAAAGAAGTGTATTTGCCCACCGGCCACAATTTACTGCCGGCCTAGACTAATAGGAATGGATAGGATTGCCGAAAGCTATTGTCAAACACTGAAATTTTTGATACATGTGCGTTACCATTGCACAATCCTAAAGAGAACCGAGCACGGAATAATTATCACAACGGACAGCGTTCAATTCACCGGAAAGAAGTATTATCTAGGACCAGAACTTCAACGGCATGTTTGCATAGCTAATTAATCCGTCCGACCTATTTCGACCGGCTTTTGATAACCCGATGCAGCCAATTTGAAATGAGAACGATGCGCGTGTGGCGTCACAAAGCAATTCTCCAGATTTCCAAGGTGTCGCCCCTCAAACAAACTAGTAAGGGTGCAGTAATTCGCTGTCATGGCACAAAGTCACAAATATATAGGCTATTCATATAAATCCAAATTCATCTGCTACAACCTTGTCGACTGGCTTTCTCATCCCGAGAGGAACACTTCAATGTGCGTAAAATCCAATTCGACATGTAGAAACAATTATGATGACGTAATTTATAACGAATTATCACGCCACAGCGACAAACTTGCCTCTGTGCTTCTAATTTGGGACATGCCATTAACTGCTAATGATTACGGTTGAGCAAAATCGACCACTTGAGAGATTCGATTCCGAATGAGTATTCGGCTTCGAGTCCCGTCCAGTGTTCGGGTAATCACTCGTTATGTCGTCACAACATCAGGAACGGCGTGGAATCTTCAAATATGCACTTTTTATGCTACCACGTAATAAATTATTACCAGCTATGAATCAAATGAAAGAAAATTTGGACATTTTTCGACCATGCCTGTTTCATTACATTTTGCGACAATGTTGTGGATAGATCATGAATTCAAAGTGTAACTCGCGTGGATTCACTTCGTAAAATCGACATGCTTAAAGCGAAATGAACCAACCGCTAACCGTGCCATCACTGGGTGTAACAAGTATTCGTAGCAGCACGCAGCAGCCATGGGAGCTTAGGGTCGCCGCGCTCAGGCTTCCCAACGCTATCCAGATGCAGCTGTCGAAACAGCGTCTTTCATCGTTTAATTACAAATCGCCTTGTCCAACCCATCGTTACAAGGCGTTACACGGCAGCACTCTGGGGAAAACCTATCAACATTCTGCCCGCGGCTCCACACCTCTAATGAGCCTCCGTCGAAAGAGGCTTCGCCTATTAGCCGCCTAAAACACGCTTTTGGAGTGCGCATTTTGCAACTGCGTATGAGGATGACAAGCACTTTAGGGCAAAGTCAAAACGAGGTGTCAAAACGTAGCGTTGAAAGAATTCAAACCCTGAAACGGAGTTGAATGATGCACAAATATATGCAGCAACAGTGTCTGGCCCACGCAGTACGCATTGCTGATTTGAAAAACGAGACAATTTTAGTTGCATGATTAGAACGAATGCAGGTAATCTAATTCTAATCGAATTCGTCCAATGTTTCTATGGTCTCATTTTAATTCTAATCGAATTCCTGCCTTTTCGGAAAATGCATCAGAATAACTGCACAAAGCGCAACAAGCCGATCTTGGTATACAGACATTTGTCATACTCATTATCACAATGAACTATGATTAAATACAGATTTTGTTAACTCAGTAATTCTTACAAAATTTGAAATTTTTCTGCTACCATTTCAAACATATGGTTACATAAGCAAGGTACAACAAGCATTTTGGAACCAGCAAAGCGCATGCATCGATCGCGCAAACAGCAAGAGTCGATATGACGCATCGTTTGTAGAAACGCATCTTATGGTATTGTAAAAAAGCCTTTGTCTAACCGCCATATTTCCCCAAGTTACTACGCATAGACGCGCACGGTAAACCGCACGATGCGATCACAATGATGAACTTATGCGTTATAGGCTCAGTGCATTAAGCTCTTTACGGGGACAAAACAAGTGCCGGCGGAACGTACCTACCCTACAGCTGCGCTGCCTCGACAAAACAACCAAGTCACTGATTTGCCCAGTGACAACGCGATCCAATTGCGCTCGAGACCATTTGAGCAAACAATCCCCGATGTAATACTCGACGCTTCTTGAAAACACTACACTAGGGTCGTTACGGGGACGGCCGCATAACGCAGATGAAATAACACATGCCTCCGCAAATTGCTTCATCTCCAATAACGATGGAGTACAAACGCGAGCCTTACCGCCGACTCAATAAAGACGCCTGATTTCATACAAAGGTACAGCGGAAAATCGATTTCATACACCTTCACGACAGTCTAATTTCAACTACTGGAGACAATACCCTTACATATACGCGTGCAGTGGTGCACAATGCATAGCAGGCATCCGCAGCTTGAACTGGAACTAGAACGACTCCAACAACAGCAGTTACTGGACCGTCTTCTAACAAGATTGGCACTTTGTACACAAGACATAAGCTACAAGATCATTCTAGAAAAAAACTGACACTTACGGGCCCGATTAAGGCCACAGTGCAGCATGTCATCGGACTTTAACGGCGTATGATGCATACCGAACATACACGATCATCGTGAATGTGATGAATCGGTGTTATCTTATCTTAAACAAAAATCTGGACTGCGATAAACAAGGCATATGCGCATTGCCGAAGCATCGATTCGAAGTGGTACACGGCATGTGTTAACACCGGCTAGATTCGGTTATTTTCGCCTTCATCAAAGTGCTACCTTTATTGCGTTACGAGCACCTTGTCACATTGAGGCCACCTAGCGTCAAGTTCAACGGAGTGTAAAACTTTCAAGAAATGAATGGTCCATGTAATGTATGTAACATGTGAGAATTCTTTCCTATTTCGTCACCGGATTAGTTTGCCTGTGCTCATATCTGATACAAGATCATATCAGCAACTTGACTAGCGCGGGAGCACGGGAATTGGTTCCTATCTTAGTATCGAAGTTGGACTAAATATTGTCCGGTTTTCGAAATTCGACTAGAATTACCGAACGCAAAAACTTGGAAGATAATACAACAAAAATCAAGTTCTTAGCATATCAAATTTCGGTTCGGTTTCGGTTCATTCTCGCAAGCATGGGAATGGCAAATGTCTGTAC
>ATSW01036060.1:0-11649 GCA_000444245.1 Botryllus schlosseri
ATAGCGTGATGGTTAAGCGTCCAGCTTCTTGATCGGGAGGTCGTGGGTTCGATTCCCGGCCGGGTCAGACCAAAGACCTGATTAGTAACACTGGTATCCATGACTTCCCTGCTTGGCGCTCATGCATTACTGGGATAGCATGGAGGGGTGGTGCATGACTTAGAAAGCCGTAAAGGCTATATCTGCACTTCCTTGTCCAGCGGCATATGCACATCATGCACTCATGGTATGCATATGCGCAAATCGTGTGTATGTGTATCATGAGTCGCTGTATATGCCGCAAAAACATCAAGGACAAAAATAAACTACGTCCTTTCCTTCCTTCCACATACTTTTGCCATGTCAACACATATCTAACATGGTAATACTTACCACAATTACATGAGTTACTGTGGATAGTGAGTTGTCTCCAGCCATTAAAGTACGCAGAAGGACTCCATTTGTGCAGAAAGTTAAAAGAGTGCGTGGCGATACCCTGCAATAGGAATATGTCTTACGATGCAAGAAAGTTCCAAGGGAAGCGGTAGGTTACACATAGTTCAATCGGCAATTAGTTTCGTAGCGTGATCAATATGTGACGCAATGCATGACCGTCGACCAGTATTCATGACAAGAACCAGTCTATATGAATGTATTGTCTGAGAAGGTTCGGTTATTGCAATATTACGCATCGGCGCATACCATAGTAGCAGATCATAGATGTTGACTTTTAATGAAAAATTCAACAGCATCAAAACTGATATGCAATAGCCCTCCAATCGATAATGTCAGCTGATGGATATTACCTTTACTAGAATAGCCTCAGGGTATGTAATTTGATAAAGCAACTGAAGCACTAAAATGTCAACTAGCAAGACAAGGCAAGGACCAACTTATAAGTTAAGATAAGCATTGTTTCGGTGTAGGTCTTTGGTTAAGATTTAATAAATTCATACAGCCGAAATATTGATCAATGTTCAATCAATAGCGAGTGATTAAAAAATTTGATGGTTGTTAAATTGATGTGCATCGAGTAATCTATGTATCAAAGACTGGAGCTTAAGCGAGGAATAAAAGGGATCACTGAACCTTATTCAGTCATATGAACGTTAAGTGCGTTTGAAGGTAGGCAACTCGGTTTCCTGCTAACGGACAATGTTTATTCTAGATTCAGATTACTACTACTTATTACTAGAGGTCAAGGTCAATGTGGTATCATTCTAGAGACAAGCGATGTTCTTTTATGCAAGATTGAGATGTAATTGTGCAGTGTAATTAGCAGTTTGATTATATTCTGTTATAGGTGCAATGTTGGGGAATAAAGGAAATAGTAGCATCACAGCAGATGCATACCATTTTTAGACTACCTACCAGTTCAGCTGCATACCAAATGAAACCAATTTATAAATGTCCATATATATCAATGTTAATATCAAGTTCAAATAGGAGTAGGCCGTAAATTGTGTGATAACATTTTATTGCCACTGTGATTTTGTTCAATCGTGGTAATATGAAACGCAAGAAATAATAAGATGGACACATCATGAAATTCACTGCAGATAAGATAGAATAGGCTCGGGATAACTTCAAGGCTGGTACAACCAGCTTCACAGGCTAATTAAGATTCTAGTCAGTCATATCTTATCCAGCCGCATCCCCCAAAAACTAACTTCAGATAGACCGTTACGTCTACTTCAAGAAAGGTCTATCATCAAGAACAATGTAATGAGTCTGAAAGAGAAGACGTCATCACCAACATCGTTGATTTCGCAAATCAACTCAGATTATTTGACGTGCCAGATATGCATCGATACATACCGGCAACCAAAAGTGTTGAAATGCCAGCATACCTTCTGCAAGGAGTGCCTTGGTGAGTAACCGACATGTAACTATTTGTCTTATAACCTACCCAATCATTCAGAGGATTTTCGTTCTCTAAAATATTTAGTTCTAGTCTGACAATTTCTAAAGTTTGAATTCCACTAACCCTTCCTTACTACTTTGCGATATTGTCGAGCATGGTAGGAAGTAGTTTGTAGATATATGGCTAAATCGTTCTTGAAATCAAAATTCGCAATACCAAAGGGCCAGATATTTCCTTTTTGACAGTAGCGGCACGTATAGCCCTGAAATCGCCAACTTCCGACCATATCGCTTTGAGCATCGTTATATACCGTCTAATATTGATATAGATCATCATAGTATTAAGTAAATTATCAATTTCAAAAAGGTGGTAGACCATCAACAAAACAACTCAAAGGCGCCTGAGTACTTTCAATTGTTTCATACTACTACAGCATGCCTTGTACTGTATGCCATTCTCTTTTAATGGAGAATAACACTCATTAACACTCGTACTACAGAATAACAGAAAAATTTGATCATCAAATCCTAGAATCCTGTGAAAGATCGGACAGCGGCTCATACATATCATGTCCAGTGTGTAGAGAGAAGACGTTGTTGGGATTGAAAGGAGTGGCGAGTCTCAAGGACAATTTTGCATTCTCCAGTATGATCTACATGATCGATTCCCAAAAGAAATCCAAAGTGTGAGTATTGAACCAGAAGTTAGACCTACACGAAATTTACCACAATCTATCGTGTGGAAAATATGGCTTGATTTTAGCAGTTAGCTGCCGTGGTAGTCAGGAGGATTGGAGGTGAATTATATCATGCGCCAAGTTTGTCAATACGATGTAGCTTATCTGATCCGTTCATGCATACACTCAACCCTGGAAAATTGATACTACCTTCGTAATTTGTAAAAATTTCTCCTGTGAGAGTTGCATAACAAAAAATCAATATGAGTAGTAAAAGTCGCAAGTGCCATTCAATTTTAAAATCTGGATCTACTTCCGAATAAAAATCCAAAACCGAAGAAATTCGTAGACTTTCAATCATGACATCGTATGGATTTTCAGATCTGGAGATCACATGCCAGTATCCCAAGGCAAGACTGTATGCACCACGTGCCCGGATGAAAATAAAGCGACGGCGACGTATCAATGTCTAGACTGCCTCGATGAGTTTTGTGCAAATTGTGCAGCCTTCCACCGGAGAACGAAGTTAACCAAGGACCACGAGGTGTGATGGGTTGCAGAGCAACAACGGAACCTGTCCGGAATTCAATTTTTCTTAAAAATTCCAGGTGGTGTTAATCGATGAAATCGAACGGGGCGATCATGAAGACAAAATAAGACTGTGGCAGTTGAGCAGATGCAGAGATCATCAAGTGAGCACTGTACTAACACTATAACTAGATCAAGTTGACAAGCAAGAAGATAAGTTACCACGTCGCATGCAAAATAGCCACATTTTCCTGTGCTGCAGTACCTAACACAATTGCAGCAGCTTGATGATGTTACTGGATAATGTCGAGAACAAGGTAGTCAAGGTTGGCGAGTTTGAGCTCATCGCCATGTCTCACATGATTGCAACAAATAAATCAACACCTATGCTAGAGGTTTCCAGCATCTGAGCGTGACACATGCACGGATAGTGCGAATTCTTTGTGATTAGGGTTTTGCCCTAGAGCGATGTCGGTATTGCTAACTTCATAATTATTATCCCGGATAAGCATGTCTAACCAAATGCTCAAGAAAATGCTCCTGGCACTTACAGAGTTATTAGGGCAAACTCGACTGTGTACGAGTACAAAACTATTAATATTCAATATAAAAACGTGGGTACAAATGAAAGTTTAGCCTCTCTTTTAATGTCTTACGCAATTCATCATAGATTGAGATGTTGCATTACTGCTGCGAATGCGAAAAGCCGGTTTGCAAAGACTGTGTAATCGAAAGCCACAACTCTCACCAGTTACAAACCATAAAAGAGGCCAGCGAAAAGAGAAAGCAATCAGTGAGTGCTAGAAGTTAGATATTATAGCGCGACTAGACGTCAAACTTATCTAAACCCGTGCCAAACATAGGTTGCAAAGCTGAAACTTGATCTTGAAAAGGAAAAGGCTGAATTAAACAAGGAGTCTGAAAAAGTAGAAGACCAAAAAATCGAAGAACTTGCAAAGTTGGAAAAATACAAAAAAGGCATCAAGAACCAAGCACAGAAAATCATAGACAACGTAAAACAGGTGAGGAGGTGCGCCGTGTTACATGGATGATTTCCACTCATCCTCCCACGTAACCTAGAGAAAAAAGCAACTACTCGCAAAGCTTGCAGAAGTCGAAATCAGCAATTCAGACAAAATACAAAGTTGCATCGGTCGATTACAGACGCAGACAAAATGCATCGAAAACTGCACGCAATTGTCGTGTCAAATTTTAGAGGTGCGAAGGTTTCTAACATAGAAGATTCCGATTAACAGACTTTTCTGCATTCTAGGCTGAAAATCCTTACGAGTTACTGGCGATAAACGGGCAGATACAAAACACAGTTCAGCACCTGTCAGATAAGACCAACGAATTGTTTGAAAGGAACAAGGCCACCCTCGATGAGCTGATTAATATCAGGTATGATTTGCATCGGTTTGTTGGCGAACTGGAAATATTGTTCCACTGTTGATCAGATACGATATCCCAGACGGGAAAGAAGAAACATCCGTAGGTGTGATCACAGAGGTGTCGCAAGGTGAGTTAAGTACAAATCAAACTAAAATACCAAATGGTATAAATACAGGTTAGATACACATTATGTAGGCCACCTTTGAAAATGGGTAAAAATTACGGAAACTGCATCATCTCGCTGAATTGGTCATTGCATTACACGTATGTAATATGATATAAATAAAATACAACAAGATGAAAAAAAGCTGAAATCCATTGGGTTTATTCCAGCAGATAAGACGAATCTCTAGCGAAGCATAAAGCCTTGTGCAGCCATGTTCCCGGGTATCACTTAACTGGATGAAATCATTGACAGAGTATAATTTGTCTAAAAGTTTACTACGGAATGATCTCAAGGTCAAATGATGGTTTTTTCATCAACAGAATCCTGTGTGGCGTCCGTTATCATTACCTCTCTTCCAATGTAACTTGGTACCATAGGCTATGTCACATAGCCTAATCTTCGGTCGAGGTCTCAAATTCAAATATAATTCAGTTCCAAGAGAACAGAGATATTCTATCCTCAAATTTCGTCTTTAAAATATTCGTTTATAGACAGTGCTGAACCGGAAGAAGTAATCAACAATGCAGCTGCGATAACACCGTCATTACCAAAAGCGGCGCCAAGGAAAAATACTGCAACAACCCAAAAGAGGCCCAAACCGCCAAACAGATCAACACAACTGATCACGGCGAAAGAGCTAGCATCTTTAAACGAAGCCCTTGATAACGCTCCGACGTCGAAGGGTCAAGAAAGACATCTATCGGTTGCCAAAGATGACAATATCCACAGGTCTAACAGCATGGGAAACATACCAAGACCGACAACATTTGAAATGGGAAACGGTGCAAAAGGTGCACCGCCACGAAAACCAAAAGCCCCAAGACCACCAGTTTCCCGACCTAGTGCCCCGCCCGCACCGCCTCCGCAACACAAAAAGCCATCGATATTAAAAACTACAGCCTTGCCGTTACGAGGAATACTGTGTACAAAGTTTGGAAAGCGTGGCAAAGTTTTAACAAATGGCGAATTCACCGGACCCACGCAACACATTGTGTTCAGCAAAACAAAATTCAGAGTGCTGGCGCTTGACGCTGATAGCAAACATATCCTGATATTTAACGGAGACGGGGTCTTCAAGAAAAGTTTTCGTGTAGCCGCTTCGGATCAAGGTATAATAACACTTTGAATAGTGAATCGTTTCCACGTCTTCCAAACAGATTATTAGTTATTGAGATAGAGAGTCTTTGACACTCTTGGAGGTACAGAACGTCGATATCCAGTTGAATAATAATACATAACGATGTACATAGGCCTACCTGACACTCTTCAGAAACTAGTAGACAATTCATTCCTTTAAATTCTCCAAGATGTTGACGATTACCCTTGACGAGTGTCGGGTTTGTTTCAATATGAATATATTATACAATAGAATTTAAGTTCTGTGGTTATTCATCTGCAGCGCTCAAACCGGTAGGAATGGCCGAAATGGGAAAGCTGCACGTGTTGGTCTTGTTCAAAAAATTCATCACGGAATGGGCTTGGGATGGCCGCCTGATCAGCAAGTGGGGCGAAACGGAACTGGCGAATGCCAACTGTATAATAACAGACACACAAAGTGAGTAACATGTTAGGGTTAACGTAAGACGTTGACATAAATAATTGGTTAACACACCAATTTTGAACAGATTATCTTACTGCCAATGAAAATGATTAATACCGTACACTTCATCGAGTTTTTACACTTTCAGGTCGAATTTTGGTCAGCGATCAAGAAAAACACACCGTATTCATATACGACGGCTCGACAAAAACAAAATTGACGCAGATTGGCGGTTACGGCGAAAGCGAAACCTTGTTTAAAAGCCCAAGGTAGGCAGAACGAAACTGATGAAAGAACAAAACAGTCCCATTATGATAGCGACGTCGCATTTCAGGTACATTACCACAAACAGATTCGATAACATACTAGTGTCGGACCATCACAATCACTGCATCAAGGTCTACGAGAAGAATGGCTCGTTTTTACTCAAGTGCGGAGGAAAAGGTGACAGAATCTTCCTTACGAAACGGCCTTAAGTGGTAAAACGAACAAATAACTTCACACCAAGTCCACATGAATAATTACTCGGGTTTAAGACACACGACACAACAATATGTTGTCTTAGTTTGATCCCAAATCAAGGAAATATATTTGAATTACTGGAAGTACTGTACTTTAAGAAGTTGTGGTATAATACCAGAGGTGGTCGGTTAGGCTACAATGTGCTGCTGCTTTTTGTAGAACTCGAGTGGTTTCGCCAACTTGCACTGCTCACTCAAGCGGTTATGATTTTGGATTACATCTACTTTATACAGTTTTCAAACATTAGGCAAAACCTGGCAGGATACTTACATTCATACTTGTAAGCTGCTGAGTTCTACTTGTACTCGAGTAGAAATTAATGACATTACCAGGGTTGTAATGAATCGAGTCAATTTGTGTATTGGCTCGACTTTTACTCGAGTCATTGCGCACGACTCGGACCAAGTCATATAACTCGAGACTGGGTCTACCAAGACAGGCATTTCATTGTACTTTCGAAGAATAGTAAAAAGTTATCACACTATTATTATTTCGTCTATCAGTACTGGTAGCCTACTTGAAAATGCTACCAGGAACTGTTAAAAGTGAGGAAAATTAGTATATTAAGAATACGAAGCATTCGATATCACCGAGCAGACTCTAGTTAAAACTATATAAGTGAGATTGACTTGCGACTCGAAACCTTGTGACTTGATTACAACCATGGACATTACTTTTACTTGGGTGCCAATGACGACTACCTTAAAGTAGAATACTGTGCTCCATTGTCTTGGTTCTACACACATGACGGTTCAGAGCCAAAAATTACTCTTAACTAATAGAATCCATAATGTTGTTCTTGTCACTGCATATTATTTACTGCAGGATCATACGACGGCGAGTTGAAATATCCAGAGGGAATCGACACGGTAACATTGTCTGACGGCAGCGAGGGAATGATTGTGGCGGACGAAGGGAATTGTCGAATATCGCTATACGCACAGGACGGGAGATTTTTGGGACACGTTCTCACTAAAGCAGACGATAAAAATCTGCAAAGCCCGCAGACGGTCTCTATTTCACATACTGGACAAGAAATGGCGATAAGGCAGGCCAACCAAGTCGGTATACGGATTTATAAACTGTCCACAGTCGGCAGTTGACAATATTAAGCGACTAAAACCCAGAAGTCTAACAGAAATGACATCTCAACAGTCAACTGGTTGACCCTCAACTTTAATTTGCCTCCCATTATAAAGTACGTTAGCCGCTTCTGAAATTCAACGACTCAAAGTCTGATGGATGAAGAATTTTGATCGCTATTTGTAAAACAAACCACAAATATGTGTGTTCACCATGTCAAGGAAGTGTATAAGCCTAATACAAGGACGCTGTACTTGCTATGTACAGGATATTCAAGTGGAATTTATAAATGAACTGTCTGAAAAGTACTCAAGTATTTTCAGAAAGCAGATTTTATCGAGGGGACATATGCTTTGGCGGTTAATCGAGCTTTCGAGATTGCAAGATATATCTTCATGACCGACTGATTATAAGATTTACATTTTACAGCAAATTTATCTTAAAAATTGGAAGTGGAAGTAGTATTCTGAAGTCAAAACTACCGTAATTTCCATGTTTAATACGCACCCTTAAAATGGCATGTAAATTCTGGGAAAAAACCTGTACCAATGTATAGTACGCACCCTGCATTCGCAGTACATGAATAGTAAATGCGTAAAGCTGATTATAGTAGCTTCTCGTGTTAACAAACTTGAGCGTGTGATAAGTTATCAGCGATGATTATGCTTCAGTATTCGATGTCATTCTGTTTTGCGATGTCACTGTCGAACAATCATGATATAACGATCGCTAATGATTATACACTCAACGGCATTGTCTCTAATCGATTGTAGGAAGATACCAGCCAAAGCCTGCGAGGCCTGCCATTGTTCAGGCGAACAATTATATCGTGCACACCAGGACTGTTGGGGATGCGACTGTTTAGGCCAGCAATTATATCTTGTGCACATGGCCTGTTGTATATGCGATTGTTTAGGCCTGTCGTTGACCCGATAAATTGGTGGGGATTGCTGCGCGTGTGCAGCAATCAATGACCTAATTTCGCTCGCATACAAACGGCAAACCAACTCAACAGGAGATCGTGTGCTGTTATGCAGCGCAGACGACTCGCGCTAATTGGCAACATGCCTCTTGGTAGCGTGTAACACTGATAATACGAATTACTGGGCAGGATACAATGGCAGAATGTGATGCGCGATTGAAAACAAGCATGAAGAAAGGTGTGATTTCAAGTTTTATTACGAGCGAGATTTTCTTTCAAGGCTTGTTGTACCCACCCATAATGCGCACCGCCGATTTTAGAACAAAAAATCGGTAAAATTTTGCGCATTATACATGGAAAATTACGGTAATTGTAGAGGTGATACAAGTAGCCTTCAGGATGACTGGTGTTACCATGTTACTTAACATTGTTAGTCAGCATATAATTGCGTTGAAACCTGAGCATTGATGCCGCGAGAGACCAGACAGACGTTGCCTAAGTAAGTACCGACTACATTGCCAGCCCACAAACAACGTAGCGATCATCGCCAACAGAACAAGGCAGTCTCACCTGCTCTCCAACCGAATCTGGTAGCCGACCGTGTGTCCCACATTCTCCCCGCGCTCCGCGGCCACACGCTCCGCCATGGACACCGCGGAAATACGCCTCGGCTGCGTGCAGATGATTCGGCATCGTTTTTCTCCGTGGTCCGAACAATCGTCCAGAATGAACTGGGGAATCTGCAAGGCGCATTACGCAGAGGTGGTCAAAGTGTAGTCGGCATTGGCATTGGTAGCCCTACTGAAGTAGGAGCACAAGTAGCACCATACAATTCTGCTCAATTACAATTGCAAGTAGCCATTTCAAAGACATATCAGTGGGAGTAGAAGTACAAGGTCAGATTAATACTAGAGTACTTCCAAAAAGCGTAATTGGTCGAGGGCTCGATTACTCAGAGGCGACTAAAATAGAATTTGAAGGGTGCGCAAAGTAACTAACGACAGATAGAGATAAGTGCAATTTTCGAAAGTAAATATTCAGTTAAAGAGACACAGGAAATGTTTCGCCCAGCAACATCACAAAATAATAAGCAGCTTTGCTTAAATATCAGTTGAGCAGAACTGAAATTAGTCATAACATAACCACTTTCAAGTGTAAGTCGTACAAGTATGCAAAACCTACTTGAGGACCCCAAAAAGTAGTACTTTGTTACTGGTCACGTCTGATGTTTTAACTAACAACTCCAAAACCGATCACAACAAACTGACAAAATAATGCAGATGAATCGTCGATGTCGGCAACAAAGGATGAACAAAGTTATTGAAGTCAACAGCACGGTGCATTGTACACGGGGCCGCATCATATCATAGATTTATTGGCGATAAATATACAGTTGCTCCATAACACACTAAGCTTACCTGCGTGGTCTTGCCCGATCCAGTTTCCCCGCAGATGAGTATGACGGGATGCTTGTCGATAGCGTGAAGTAGATCGTCTTCCATTGACGCAACGGGAAGTGTCTTTCTAAACGCGTCCAAATCCGAACGTAATCTTTTCACAGGAACTTGCGGGATGCCGTTGTTGAGTCTGCCACTAGTTTTACTAGCGTCTGGGCGAAAACCTACAAAAATATGTAATTGCAATTGTCACATGATCGCAAAGCTCCAAGTCACAAGTCAATTTGACTTCTACAGTTTTGATTCGAGTCAAGTCGAGTCCTTTTTAATTCACCACCGAGTAAGTCCGAGTACAAGCCGGGGAGCAACGGTCAGAGTCCGACTCAATAGTGTCAAGACTCGAGTGCGAGTCGTAATCATATTGATTTCTGTTGAGTATCGAGTTCACAGGGTTGTAACGAAGTCACAGGTTCCGAGTCACAAGTCAACCACGCTTTTATAGTTTTGACTCGAGTCAAGTCGAGTCAGTTTCAATTCACCTCCGAGTCAAGTCCAAGTCAGTGAGTAGAGGGTCGAGTCCGAGTCATAGCGTTGTGACTCGAGTCCGAGTCCAAGTCATTTTGTTCACTGTTCAATTTTGAGTTCGATCCACTTTTTTTCAACTTTGCTCGAGTGATATACAAAGATTCGCATTCATAATATCGTAGTTTTTCTTTGGTCCCAACAGTTTCTGGCCCTATTTACCAAGTATCAGTACTGATAGGAGAAAATATCAATGATGTGGTGACTTCACTATTCTTGGAAGTTACAATGAAATGTCTGTCTTGGCCGTCCCAGTCTCAAGTCCTATGGCTTGGTTCGAGCCATGCACAGCGACTCGTGTACAAGTCGTGTATTGTGTACAAGTCGTGATTTGTGTATTGACTCAAGTCGTGTCATTTTACGCATTTGAAAAAATGACTCGAGTCATGACTATAGTCATTACAAGACTGAGAGTTCAAGTTATGTTCAACCTATGTGTCGAGACATACGACTTGGTCCAGTCATGCATGACTCATTTTCCATTGTTAAGAAAATGACCCCCAGTCAAGTCGAGTCAACGAAAAATCGCGACTCGATAAGAGTCACTACAACCCTGTATGAAACAATGTTTATATTTGCATTAAATGGGGTAGGGCACCTACATATAAAAACAACATCAATTGCACCAGAGAGCTATCTACAACATCATATAACATTAGCATTATACAACCATTAACCACATAACAATATAATGACATTTTAAAATGTACAATTTCGGTGTTGTGACCAATGAAGTGATCAGGCCCTTCTCACCTAGATTTTCTTGAGAGGAGCTAGTATGAAGTCGCGAAGACCTTGGCTGCAAATCCATTTTCTCCTTGAGTTTCACGGGCCATCTGGAAATAAAAGGAAGGTTGCAAAAGTTGTACAGATGTGTCAACCCTTCTTGGTCACAATGCTCATCTTATGACAATATAACCAACTAGAATTGACCCCATGAGATATTTATATTATCATTTTTTTATTTAACTTACATGGACGTTAAATCATCAATCGTC
>ATSW01036073.1:0-16247 GCA_000444245.1 Botryllus schlosseri
CGGGATGTTATGAAATATCAAACCTTCGTCATTTCCATCCTCTTGACAGCATCGCTGAGTTCCTTGATTTGTTGTTGAGAATTTTCTACTTCTTTACACATATTTCTGTTTTCATCCCTAAAAAACCATGTTGCATGAGGAAAATGCTAAGAAATAGACTCATGGAGAAAGTTAAGGTTTGGTGCAATGATTTGAGTAATCAAATCTGCATCGAATATTCATTGTAATGAAATGAGTTGCGTAGTGAGAGACAATTTTTTCGAAAACTGAAATTAGATCGAGTCGAATAGTTATAGACTATCATTTTTTCCGATACTGAAATGTTACGTTCCTTGCCACTAAGAGCAAATTTGTCAACGAAAATGAGTTTCGATACTATTTTCCGCTATGGAAGCTCTAAAGCTCAATTGATCGGATCGCAACATACGAAAGATGAAGTACAATGTTACATACGTTAGCAGAAAAGACATATCTGTGAAGTCGTGATCAACCCCCAGCATTGTCACAAGGTGCAGGGAAATAGGTTTGGTCGAAGAAATACCAAATTATCATTAATGTGATCTAGAACTGGCATTATTAATCTTTTGTGGTCGCATAAAAGGCACTTATTTTAACATTCCACATCTTTCATATTGGTGTCACATTTTAAATAGTGATATTCAGATAATCAACGCGAATCCTAATACTCGATTATGAATTGAATTACTCAAGTAGGCTACTCGATTTTGCCCAGCCCTAGTAATTAGATGCAGTCCTATGTACAGAAGACGTGAAAGTAGCATTCATAGGTACTAAAGTAGAAGTATTGATTTCCAAGACCTGCCAAAATTTAATCAAGTGAAAGTAGAAAATGTGGGACTGAACAGTAGGCCTACTTGAGTAAATTATAGATGGATAGATTAAAGGATAATTCCATCGTAATGTAGCAAATTTCTTGAGATTTGTCACGTTTTTAACCAAAAATTTTAAAAACAAAAAATACTGAATTTAAATGTGGAAAGTGAAGCTATCAGAGTTTGAATGTTTTGATTTGAAAAATTCTTATTTTTGAAATGTTTGATTTGTAATAATAGTAGGCTATTTAGGTAGTTCTAATATAAATAATCAAAGAATAGTGAGGTTGCCAATTCGGCATTTTATAAACTGTTCAATTCGTGGGGCATTGAAGTCCAATTCGAAAATCCAATTTTATAACAACCAAAGTCCATTTTGCAATAATTTTTTTGGAGATGCTGAATGCCAAATGGATTTTCTTCATTAAGTTCGTCCACCAAAATTCTTTTTTCATCCATAGCTTTTTTACATTTAGTTTAGAGCGAGACGGTTAAATTTATGGAATTCCCTGGACCCAGGATTGGTTAATTAGACATCATCGCTGTAGCGACGAATATTGATTTAAAAGGTTTTCACCAGTGTGGATCCACGTAGTGACTAGAAATTTCAAATCGCAATATCTTTTGAATTAGTAAAATTTTTTCAATTTTTGTTCATTTACTCAGAATTCGATAAAGAATAACATAAGCAGATATTGGACAATTTTAAGGCTACGCATTACAGCCCTAAATAAATTGCAATGGAATTCGCCTGAAGACAACGTGACTTACCTCAACCTAGATTCCGTGGTCTGGTGATTTGCAATCACAGATTCAAGGCGAGATACGCTTTTTTGCAATTCGGCCTCTCTACTTTTGAGAGGCGACCTCGTCTGGAGAGACTCTATCAACTTCTGCTTTGTATGCAACATGTTTTCCACGTCAGCGATTCTGTTTTTGAGCTCCGCAATCTCCAGCTCCAAGTCACGGATGGCCGATTCTCGCGTATTCAACGTGGCGGTGAGTTCGCGGCCCTCGTCCTCGAAGACTCGAGCACGACATGTCATTTTGTCGAGTTCTTCCTGAATTACAAATAAACAATCGTAGTATTTCCAATCCGAGAAATTCTAAATCAAGGAAGAGGTGGTCATTAATGAAGTACTTCTACTCTTTCTGAATAATCACGCGGTCTGCTTACTTGTAGTACTTATTCAAGTGGTTATGTCATGGATTACTTCTTCCCCTAATTAACAGTTTCACCCAATTTTTCAAAGTAAAAAGTAGTATTTGGATATGATTACATTACTATTTTAAGTGAAAATGTCATGAACACTTACTTACTTTAATACAGAGGTCTCAAACACGCGGCCCGCGGGCCGCATGCGGCCCGCCAGAGCATTTTGTGCGGCCCGCGACGACATTTTATATTTTTATTAATTTGACAATATATGAGTGTCACATATATCTTTTCAAGTTATAAAGTGAAAATTCCCTCTTAAATTGCTCCGAAAGCCTGAAACTATTCATCAAACTTCACTATCACATCAATTGCAAACGCGACCATGCAGTGGAAGATTCAATATTTCGCCACATTTCCAATTCATGATGACAAAACCTGACCCTTATAGACGATTCGTGACTGAAATTTGTGAGTTGGACTTGGACGCTACCTTTCTTAGAATTACTCAGACTCGGGCTAACTCGATGGCAAAATGAAAATGACTCGAGTGGACTCGGAGTGACTCAGAATGCCGTGAATTGGTTAGAACCATGGACGCAACAAACTATTCGCGTATCAGGGAAATAGTAATAGATCAAGGTCGCAGCTTGGTATTTCGTTTAACTAAGCAAGTAGTTATGGCAACCATTGGCAATATGTTAGTTACATCTTTGGTCGCTAAACAATGGTATTAAGGCCACTGAAAGGTACCGAGTACCGTAGTGGTACGCTCCAACGATGTTACATCAATGGGCCGTTCGGCGTTCCGACATTTCAATCATCAGGACACATTCATTAATATATTTATATTATATTTATATTTTTTCTTCTCCTATATTTGAAGATATATGGCCATGAGATTAATAGCCTACTTTTCAGAAGTATACCCGAATCCTGGATTGGAATTACAATGCTCAACCTAAAAAATTTTTGATATCAGATCAGTCTCTATTATCAATCTGATAAATTCAAAATATTCATAGTAGCTGCAAAATTATAACCCGATAGCTTTTATGATTGCATAATACATTTGTCCGCCCATATAGTGTCTATATCTTATAGTTATTATATATCAAGTACAACAACAATTCGATTCAAATAGGTATAAATTGATGATTTTTTTCGTGCCAGGCCTAAATTGATACAAGAGTAAATCACTTGATACCAGAGTAAATCACATTTTGACGATGTGTGTCTACTGTCAGTCTGCTGGATCGGCTCACTTTCAATAGGACAATTCATTCCCGCCAAATAAGGCCTACTTGGAAAGACATAGAATATATCTATAATGCTGCGGCCCGCGGCGTCGTCAAAACTGGAAAACTGGCCCGCGAGCACATTTGAGTTTGAGACCTCTGCTTTAATACTTACTTGTAAATTGTTACTTATACGTCTACTTGAGAATCTACTACGACTACTAAAGTTTTGGAAAAAGCAACATACTTGCAACTGATATTTCTCTCGAACGGACTTTTTTCTGCTGTCTTCGATTTCTCTCGTTTTATTTTGGAGTTCCTTGATCAGAGTCTCTTGCGTCTGGATGAGTTCCTTGTCGTTCAAGAGCTCGGACTCCAGCTTTTTAACAAGATTCTGACTCGTGGACTCGACTTCCTCCACCAATTGTCCGTTTCAACCGGCTTTGATAATACCGCGCATAAATACAAAAAAATAATTCACCTTATACACAAAAACATCCTTATTAAGGATCAGTTATTCATTTAACGGCACATTCACTTGTTTTCATTTTCTGTAACTAGGGCTGGGCACAGTGATTGAGTACTCGAATCTTAATCGAGTATTATTTCCAGGGTTGTAAAGACTCGAGTCCAATTTTCTGATGACTCGACTTGACTCGAGTCATTTTCTCAAAATACGGAAATGACTCGACTCAAGTCAATCTGTGTGATGACTCGACTTGGACTCGAATCATTGCGCATGACTCGAACCAAGTCATATGACTCGAGATTCAGACGGCTAAGACCGACATTTCATTGTAACTTTGAAGAATAGCAAAGTAACCATCCTATTGGGTAATTGGGTCTGTAGGTACTGGTACTCGAAAAAGCGACCAGAAACTGCTAACAGTGAGAGAAATGAGTATGTGAATGCGAACCATTCGATATCACCAAACAACGATACGAAAAGTGGGTTTGACAAGACTAACTGGAAATTGAGCAGTCATTACAATGACCATGACTCGGACTCGACCCTTTGCTCGGTGACTTGGACTCGACTCGGTGGTGAGTTGAAAATGACTTGACTCGAGTCAAAACTATAAAAGTGAGATTGACTTGTGAATCGGAGCCTTGTGACTTGGTTACAACCCTGATCATTTCTAATGAGTCTTGTCAAGTAGAGAGATTTATTATTTCCAGTACTGTAACTCGGCGTTCCTTGCCACAAGAAGTAAATTCATCATCATGATGGAGATTTTTTTTTACTTAAAAAACGGAACATTTTGATCTAAAAAATCAAAGTTTTGATATTTTTTGACCCAATTTTGACCTAACGCATGCAAATTAGGTGTTTTCCCACATAATGTTAGAATTGTCCTACTTATCTTCATTTCTGGTTGGAACTGTCTGTCCTTACAAAGTAGTTTGGCATGAAAAAACTATTTTACTCAAAAACTGACAAATTTTTACACAGAAAAAACTTTATTTTAACGTGATCTGGCCCTAAGAAGAATTACAGTAGTTCCATCACGTATTATGATAGAAATAATTAAAATTTGTTGTAGTACAACGAAAGATACATTCCCACATTCCCGGGTAGAAAGTGTCTGTCCTTACTAAGCAGCTTGCCAAGAATGGGGAAAGAACGTTCAACAGCAGCAGTTGTTGGCTGACAACACTGGTGACAAATCGTGTTGCTTCATTCTGACAATGGTCTCAGCATCACAATTTTTCAGCATGCGCTTGTTGATATAAGAACCATGCAGTGCCCACGCAGTCTTGCTTCAGTTAGGATATTGAGGTGTGTTGAGCATAACAACATGTCTACCTATTTGTTTCATTTGAATGTTCATGATTATAAATGTGCCGACGATCAGCTGTCTACAACGGTAGGCCTATAAAGAAGGCTACAAGCTGTAAAATGTCAACTGATAACTTCACTGATGGTGCAAACTACGATACAAACGAAATGTAGGTTGCAAAAAACAATTTTGACATTTTTGACCTAACGCTACAGTTTTGACAAAATTTCTACTTTTTTTTGACATGTAAAAAAAATCACCCTAATCATAAAGAATTATAGTTTTGATACTATTTACCACTGTGGAACTTGTAAACTTAGATTGGTGGCACAGGTACTCGATTTTGCCTCGTCGTACTACTGAGTAAGTAAATAGTTGCTATTGTATGTAATTCAGTGAAGCATCTTGAATAAAACCCTGTACCAGAGTTACATCAGTGGTATATACGAATGAACACCTGTTGTTGGGATCTTTCTGCCTTTTCGGCGAGAGATTTCCTCTGAACCTCCAAGCATTCTATTTGCTGCTTCAGCGCGAGCTGCTGAATTTCCCAGCTTGATTTTTCTTTCTCAAATTCCGCTTCGGAATTTACTTTGCTCGCCAGGTCGTTCTGGAGACGTTCGATCTCTTTTTGCAATGATTGTTCTCTCTCGCTCACTTTGCCTGAAATGGAAGTTTCAGTTTAACATATTATAATATTTTTTTCGACAGCCTATTATTTTTATTATTATTATTATTCACATAGTTATGTTATTAGTTTTTAATGGCATGCATGTTAGGGGTCTATGGGTTGAGAAATCGGTCCTTGGACAACAGGGTTTTTAAAATATAACTTTTACTTTCAAATTTTAAAATTGCTAGGTTGCTGAAAAAACGCCACACATTCAATACGACTCATTTTCAAGCAGTAGAAGCAGAGCAGCAACCGTAAAAAATCGTGGATTTATTACATGAAAAAAATTGTTTTTTTTCAAATTTTATTGCTTACGTGTAGCTCTCCCCATGAAATTGCTCTATTGTCTGAAAAATGATGAATAACAAATTTGGCTCAATTCAGAGCCATAAAAGTTAAGTTATAGGGGTAGCACTTCAATGCGTTGGAATCGAGCCAAGTTTGTTACACATCGTTATTTCATGCGGAAGCCAATAATATTTGACATAGCCTAACGTAAAAAAGTTTCATTTTTTTTACTAGCTCCGCTCCTACAAGTTCAATAGCAACCAAATTTCAATGTGCAGCGCTTTTCCAGGCAACCTATAATATCACTTTTACTACCTAGAATTGAGCCAAATTTGCCAATATGCCCATTTAGTTGGAAAATACATTGTAAAAGGCTCACCCTGTTTCGTGTAATACTTGATCATTTTCGTGTGCGAAGACTTCAACTGTTGTAGTTCTTTTCTCATGTACGTCAGCTGATTTTCGTACTGCTTGGTCACATTTTTTTGATCGCCTTTTTTAGCGTCCAGTCTGTGCTTGAGCATGCCGATTTCTTGATGCTTTTGATTGAGGAGAGATTTCGTGTGGTGGAGTTCTTGCTCGCGTACTTCCAACTTGTCCTGTGATCAAGTAACTTTCTATAGTTATATAGTTCATAGTCTGCAAGAGTGGTCCGGAACAAAGTTTTTTATTCCAAACACTCAAGTAGGTTTTGCTACTTTTTTATTATTTCCCCTTTTACTTGAACCCTTTTAGCCAAAATTACTTACTTTTACACTTTGGATATTGTCAAGTAAAGAATAGTTTTAGATATGCTTGCATCACTAAGTAAAACTGTTACAACAACCAGGCAAAAGATTTCCTGTATCACGGTAATCTGATATATTTTCGGAAAATTGCATCAAGTTGCAGTGGTAGGCCTATTGGTCAGACCAAATTTCCTCTAGAACTTTTCAGATCTCATTCTCATATACTTCTACTTGTAGTTTTGACATATTTCTTGCTACTTAACCTACTGTTATTTCTTAATAACAACGTTACTTCTATTTCTACTTGAGAAGAAACGTTGACTAATTTGACTACCAATGGGAGTCTGAAGCACTTACTTGTGTTGTGGAGAGTTTTCGTTCCCAATCCATTTTCTTCTGTCGGACCATGTTATCAATTTGGCGCATTAGTTCCTGCAGCTCCGCTCCACACGATGTCAATAATAATCCGCCCTCCATTTGCTCTTGCTGAATGCCTTCCCATATTGTACTATCCATGCTGGACGAATATTTCAGCACAGTCGTAGAGCAAACCTAATCAGACAAACATAATGCAATGATCAATGTCTCAAGCAGAGAAAACGGTGTTTGATCCAGAACAATTGCTTGAATTAATAACAAATTCAACAACTGTAAACCATGAAAAAAATGCCTATTAGTTAGGCTGTATGTGCATTCGGCTCTCGCCTATATATGCGCCAGTTTCTTGTCTATATCTATGTCAAAAGTCGAAAAATACGAGATGCAATGCAAAGCAAGTTCCGCCAACATTTTGTAAATATCGGTTTTTCAATGGCTGAGTGAGCAAGAACCACAACAATATATTTTCATGATCATTGATCATGAACCGATAATGAGGTGAATATTGAGGAGTATATTCATCAAGAAATGCGAATTTGTAGCTGGGACAGAATAAATGATCAGGACTGTAAAGACGCGGATATTCGTCTTGTCAAAAGGGGGACCAGATCACAAAATCATCGTCATCGTCGATATTTTAATTATCATTTTTATCAATTCAGTTTACAATGAAAAGATAGGAAGGTGTGAAAACGACTTGGACTAGTCTTCGAAATCAGATACCCACCTGGGCCTACGAGGTGTAACCTGTCACTTTATACCATCTTCTTTTACTTTCATTCAGACGACTGGAACGGACTTGCAGAAGTTTATCTACTATCTTGGTTTACAAAGTGAAAAATTGGACGAGCGAATGCGCTATCCTGTGGTCATATTTTATCCAATTATTCCAATTCTCTACTAGTTGCTGACGATTACCCCTGACGAGTGTCAGCCGAAAATATTCGGGTTCATTTCAATATGAATATACTATTTAATTGTATATTTTATCCTCGTAAATAATATCATTGTGTGTAGTAGTGGCCCGATAGTATTTACATTATAAAATCGAGATCGTTGCGTTTCTGACTGTATTATATTGTAGCTTTCGTCCTGCAGCGCGAAGATTCACTACTGCTGGTGTTGAACGTTAAGTTTTTATTGCTATCATCAAGGGAAAGTTAAAATGGCTGAAATAGATAGCGCCGGCAGTGAATTATTGATACAAGCTGTTGAAGGTATGTCAACTTTACAACTCGAATTCGAGATGCCACATTTTATCAACTTGGCCCGCTCGGGATGCTCTGTATTAGTGCCAGAAAAATAAAGTTGCTGCCATACCCCCGAATTTCCCTACTCTTGCGTGCCCCAGTTTGAGGACCCCACCTCATGTGCTATTTTGACCTCATTTTAGACTTCCAGAATGAAGACGGCCTATGGAATGAGACCCTTGACAAGTTTATCACACACGTCGCCCAGACGGGAAACACACTGTAAGTGAGCTTCAGTGAATATGCTGTCGTCAACTGATCTGCATTGCCACCAGACTAGATTACTTCAATCAATCAATAATTATTTATAATTATAGATTGATTGATCGTCAGATTATATTTTCATCCGTCCAAGACACTAACAGAATGTACAATGCGATATATAAAACACAGTGCGACTTATATAAACTGCCAATCTAGTTAGTTGACGGTCAACTAACTACTGTCTTTTTTACTAGTTTTAGTGTTAATTGCTGATTTTGAAAAGTGAGTAGTTCTTGCCCCAGTTCTAATTGCTGAATTTGAAAGATACTAGTTCTAGTTGTAGTTTTGCATTTAAAAAAATAGTTGTAGAGCAACTTGAAAACATGTGTTGTCATTATACCGGTGTTCTGTTGTATAATTTTCTTACAGCCGTTGCTAGCTCAGAGTGATCACTTCTAAAGTGCTGTAGACAAGGGTGGGTTTTTGGGGGTCGAAACCCATCCCATTTCAAATTCGAAGCCCTGTCCTATTTAAATGCCGATTCTATCGTCACTTGCAATGCAGCAATTCGTATTATCAGTTGAAATAGTTGTGTATTATTAGTTTGTTAGTTGTGGATTTTTAAAGGACGTTTGTTCGATTTCTAGTTGCAAGATTTGAAAAGTGAATAGTTCTAGTTGCACATTTTGAAAAACCAGTAATTTGCACAAGTCTGGCTAAATGAGATGATGTTACCTCCTCATTTTTTTTCATGGAATTTTTTCATGGAATTATTACCATCTATTTATTTTGCTGCAGGGTCTCGTGGGACAAAGCGAGTAAGATATTTGTGAGAAAATTGGAAATGGCTCTCGACAAGTTTTACGAGCTGTGCCCTTACAGTCCCGGAAAAATCAATAACAACGCGACCAACGACGATTTTGATGAGATGAAAAAACGTCTGATTCAACTGGCAGAGGATTTTGACGGGTTAGGATTTAATTTGTATCAACTTTCCTTTCACTTTTATAAGACTATTACTATTATTTAATGAAGGGAGGGATTGGTTTTTGTGCTATGAAGCGTAGTTCTTCTCTTGATTTGAAAATATATACTTTTGTTGTAAATGTAGGTTATGTAGCCTACATTAGGGATGTTCAAAAACAGTCTCTTTTTTCCGTATACCAGGGATTAACTGATTAAAGTGTTCGGTTGCCTAAAAACTTTGACCCGATTCCAACTGGTAGATGTGAATGCACAGAAGTTTTAAAATTTTGAATTTATAATAAAAAATTTTAGTTTCAACCCCATTAAATTGTCAAGTTGTCTAAAATAACGATGATGAACAATATTTGCTCACTTCCAACCGGTAGAAGCGAAGTGATTGCAGCTCAAAATTTTGGATTTGCAAAAATAGCCTGGACAGTGGGTAATCCCAGAATTATGAATGAAAAACTGAAATACCGGTAACTTAGCGTCTACGGGTTGGAGTTGTGTCAAATTTTACGTCGTTTTTGTTGACAACTCAATAATTTCATGAGCTTGAGAGTGAAATTTATAAAAAAAATCAAATTTCTCAAACTCCTGCGTTCACATCTACTATTTGGAATCGAGCCAAATTAATTTTTTGAACAACCACCCTATACAGTATGCATTTATCGAAATTATCTTCGTTATTGCAGACCACCATTCACCATTCAAAGGCTTTGCGAGTTACTGGCGGAACCGACGAAAAATTACAAAAAATGTGAAAAGTTTATGAGAGGATTGGAAAAGAACTTGATGGTCGTAACTTCCTGGAATTATCCAAACAGGTAAAAAATGATAGCATATTTCTGAACCAGTGTTGCCAATTTAGCGATTTTCGCGCTAGATCTAGCGATTTTTCATCCGGTTTAGCGCCAAAAAATATGGATCTAGCGCCTAGCGATAAATCTAGCGATTTTTGAAAAAGTATTTAGCGCTTTTTTACCGAAAATACCGAAAATAACCATTAAAGATCAGATCTGGCTTACGACTGCATTAGCTATACCGGTCACCAGAGTGCAGAATCCGGTGATATATAATTATAGATTACTACCTACTGATAGATAGTAGTAGATACGCAACTCCTGGCGGTTACGCATGGGCAAACAGTGTATCTTCTTGCTGAGTAATCTAAAAGTAGCATATTTGGCAGTGCTACATCTTGCGACCTGAACGCTGAAATTTAATATAATTGGCCAATGGCAATGATCGAAAGATGGTGTCGCAGTGATTTCGAAAATACAAAATAAAATCTCGTACGGACAATGGAACCATGCACCCCTAAACAGCCCGCAAAGTCTGAAAACCGGCATTATTGCTTCAACAATGGCACCACCGCAACACAATAATGAACATAACGATGACCAATTTCGTCCAGCGATTGTTCTTATCAATGCCGATTTCCAGGCTTTGGGGGCTGTTTTGAGGGCGCTCCAATGTCTGGTCATTCGTTTAAGACCAGATTAATTACATTTCATACACCGGGTTGGTCCTCGGATTATTTTCTTGAGGTCTCTACTTATAGTGGCAAACAAACCCGTTTCAATGTCGTGTTGTGTCGGGTCAAGTCGCATGTCGTGTGCACGTGTGTCAAGTCGCATGTCGTTTTCAAGTAGGCCAACTCCAACACAGTTTAGAGAAGAAGTCAAGCGCATAACCACGGTACATCGCATTACGTATTCACGGACGCATCGAGTATGGCACGCTGATATAGTGAGCGGTTATGTCTGCAAACCTGGTCAGTGTTCACGTATAGCGATCGTTGCGCAAGGCGATCTGCTTTATCGAAATGCACTGCCGTTTTGTCCCGCTTAGATATGACTATTACGTATTATGAACTATAAATATGATAAGTGACTTTGGCCCCAGACGAGTAAAATATAGCTGAGAAGAATATATCGATATAATGGTTCAATTTAACACCTTTTGCAGATTTAGCGCTATTTTTTAGCGCTTTTTTCTCAATATTTAGCGCTATCTAGCGATTTTTGACACCAGTTTTAGCGATTTTCTTCCATCCGGAGTTGGCAACACTGTTCTGAACATTCACTGTTTCAATCATATGTTCAATTTCCAAACTGAAAACATGTAAATAATTTCAAAGGGTTATTACTTGTTGGGAAATTAATTTCATGTTGCACACTTTATAACATATTCTGGCCCTATTTATCAATAACCACTACTGATGGTCGAAATATCAATAATGTGCTAACTATAGCCTGGTGTTTTTCGAAGTCACACCGGAATGCCTGTCTTTACCATCCGAGTCTCGAGTCAAGTCGGGGCACCAAAAATCGTGACTCGAGTCATTACAACCCTGGCTATCACACAGTTTTGATTTCCGTAAAAAGGTGTCCGATGAGTCTTTGCCTTTCAACTGTGACTCGAGTATATTTTGCGACATTGTAGTGTTCCTGACATATTTTTTATTATATTATACAAGTGTTTTTGTCATGCAGAAGGTCATCTCAATCTAATGACTCCATGGTTATTAACGGCGTTGGTTTTGGACCCTCCAATGGATTAGCAGCAGCGGACAGGTTTGGTCCCTCTTCTAATTTTCTATTAGGCTGAATTTGTTATCATACACATATGAATAAATGAGATTAGTCATATTTTGTTAGTCGTAAAGATAGATCTTGCAATTTCAAATGTAGTACGGTTACCATATTTTGTGATCCCGAAAGGAGGACAGTTTTTACAAGTCACAAAACTAGGTATCGGTAAATTTGAAAATGTTTACTAGAAATGCTGTTGTGTGTTGACTGTAAAAATGGGAGGGGGGGAGGCATTTTTCCGAATCTGCGCCCGGTAAACCCGCTCTAACGTCAGTTTTTTACGTTATCCTTGCCGTCGAGGTCCGGTTTTAGTTGTGCCTGTGCAATCGCCTGGCTGTCGAAGCTATAAAGGAGCACGATTTGCCAAAGAGGACTTAGTGCGTCGTCGGAGGATATTTTCCTCGTATGGTAACCCTAAATGCAGTCACCTTTGATTGACTGCTAAATGTATGTAACCCTCGACTAAATCTACTTTTTGGAACTATTTTTCACACCTTTCATTTTGTACTACCACTTGTAGTAGTTTTGGCATGATTTTGAAATTATTGCTTGTAATCGAGTATAAACCTACTTCTGATTTAATACAATTTTCGTTGTTTTCAAATTACTTACCTCACACATTTTCGTGCTACTCGCTACTCTTTTTTAATTGGAAATTGTCGCGCCCAAATAGGGTAGCCCTCAATTGACACCAGTGTCAAACTTTTCTACTAACCTATTACGTTTTTTGATTGATCAGAGTAAAGCCTCATTGGAGCAACCTACCTCCATCGCCGATAGCAACAGGGCCTCCTAAGATTCCAGGCGCCCCAGATTTCACCGCTATGTCCGCACCCAAGACGGACAGCAAAGATACAGAAGGTATAGTATTTCTTGCTATAATAACGTATAATGCTCCTTCACCCACCAAGAAGCGACAATTTATTTTTCGCTCGTCCTTCATGTTATCTGGTGTTACTTCTTATTGCCTCTTATTTGCGTGGTGAATTAGCTAATCACAATGTTGCTGTGACTTGTTTTATTCAAATATACGGCGAGACCTCTTGACTCCAGGCAATTAGTAGGACCAAAGCGTGTCAGTAAGCATTACTTTTGTTGACAGGAGCCAAATTTGATGTGCAGAGCATTTTAGGTAACCTAATATTTTCAATATCAGTGAAATTTGAAAAAAGTAACCTATTTGCATTGGATTCAAAATTTATACGATAACTTGAGGTTCTTTCGCGTTCTAGTGGTTAGGCTATGCAATTTCACCAAACCCACCAAAAATAGTTAACTTCTCCCTATCTTGATAGCCGCTAATACCAGCAAGCTAGTTTTGGGCTCGGAAGCTGTTTCCGTATAACCTCAAAAGCGAACAGAACAAAGTAACACGAGGCCTCTTTTGGGATTGATTTTTTTTCTTCAATTTTTAGCTCCGCCTAAGTAGTGTTCCTTTTCCGCAGGAGAGAAAAGCGATTTATCTTCAGAAGAACCCAAACCTCAAGTATCAGCCACAATCATATCTTCCTCCCCCACGATCACGATCAACATCAAGAGAAAGATCGACGAATCTTCAGACGATGACGACCAACCTGCCGTTCCCGAAAGCCCAACCAAAAAACTAAAATTCGACCAAGATGACGAGACTGGTTCTGCCGATATCGATAAAACTACCGAGTCATCGGTTGATACTGAAATATCTGCCGGGTCTTCAGTAGATGTCGACAAATCTGCCGAATCACAGATCTCAACAAAAGACGATGTTTTATCAGAAAATGCGGTAAACGAATCCGCAGAAAATGACCAGCAGACATCAGTTGATGCTCAAAATAAGGACGATGTTTGTATGGAGGTTAACTAGCTTGCGGAGGCCAGCGTGGAGTTTGGCTTGAAACATCGGGATTTGACGATTTTCAGATATTTGGAAGCTGGATGTGAGACTTTTGATACTTATGAATTTTCAGGACCTTTCGAGCAAATTTCAGCCATTACCGGATTTGCACTTGGAATTAGACACGAGACGAATTTAATTTTAGTTTTGAATCTCAAATCTGTGAACGGATTTGAAAATATCATGTCTGCCGGTCTCTTCTGTATAGCTCTATTGCCGTGCGCTGGGAAATGGGTGGATTGTGCTGAGCAACTGACAACTAGTTCTTATTGTGCACTCTCATTGCGGTTGCCGGCACGTGTTATGCTGCTGTTCTATGTTGGTGCATTTTACTGCGATGGTTGCAGATTATACTTCAGCTGTCCTCTGTGGGAAGAAATTTGTCTAAGTACACAAACTAGTGCGAAATGCTGATAGTCCAAATTGTTTCAAATTTCATTGCTATATATTTATGGTATTACCGAGTCGAACTACTTATCAGAATGAAGTGACGGTGATTGATTCACAAATTCAGTTCTAATTTTAGACTGATGTGGCCGAAAAAATAGCTATATTTTGTAGAACTGCTGATCTACAGGCACATTTTACAGTCATCATTTTTCAGACTGATAATAAAATTATGCCAGGAGTCTGTGTCCTTTTCTTCCGTGCAAACTAGGTACCACACTGAGAGACACGCATGCAAAAAAGCATTGTATTGACTTTTATTTTTTTATACATACTAGTAACGACTTTCATTTTTTTATACATACTAGTAACAACATTGCCCAAAAATAAAATGATCCGATTCACATATTTTACAAATGACTCAAACATGACATACGAGGAGACAACTCAAGTAGAACATATCAATAAAATCATTTGGTTTGTAAATAATTTCAAAAGATAAGATTTGACAGTGGATTGCCAAAGAGAAAAAATGGTAAGTACAATAAAAGAGTAGAATCACTTCGTTAGAAATGGAATTCAAAGTTTCTATCATTCGCCAAAAAGTGACCGATATTTCCCATCAAGAAACTTTGGTGGGTGTGCGTTATCAAAGTAGAACCATTCGGGTATTTCAATCTCTATATACACATCAAGATTCATTCCTAATTGACGTTGAGTAATGTATATCAAACTACACTTCCACAATTTTCCATCCAGTCAAGGAAATCCAATACAAACTTGGTTGATTCAGAATAAATAATCACATTTCTGACATTGCGTTCTAAAATTAGTAATAACACGATGCTTGGCATCAGTTTTTCACCTTGCTAATCTAACGCAAGCATGAAAAACTGCACAGTCTCGAGAGATTTGTCTCCACGCGTGTGATTTCAAAACTAGGCGTTGTAACTGACGAGATACATTTATATACAATCGGACAGCGTCAAGCCGTATCAATTCGAGGGGCATCTGTACAAAAATATACAATACTGTTGAGAAAAATATCACTCTATTCTAGTGAATTTTAAGCATAAAGAAAGATAGAATGAAGTGCCAGGTACCGGGGAGGATGACAGCAGTACAACAGTTCACTTGCTGTAGCTTTTTACGATGAGCAGATCTCTCAACTTTTCACAAACACACACAATCTATTTGCAGAGGTGGTCAGTAAGAAGTACGTAGGGAGGTTTTGCTAACTTGGTCAAATCGTTATGATTTAGACTACTTCTACTTGGCATTTTCAAGGCAAAACTAAGCCTAGAATTCTCACCTTTTGAAGTGCTTCCAAATCTGTACTTGTACTTGGCAGAAATTTATGACGTCACTTCCACTTGAGTAGGCCTACCAACTATGACTACTTACAGTTCAACTTGATATTTTCGAAATTTAACCAAAACTAGGCCTAGAATACACACTGTTCATTGGTAATTTATGACGTAATTCTACTTCCACATGAGGACCAACGATTACTTTGACCACCCGTGTAGTTCTGCTAAAAAAACCTTTATCCAGACTCTCTTTGGGCGGCCGCATGAAATTTTTCATGCCTCTTCAGCAATTTCACCGTGGAAAACGTCTTCCCGCACTGGCCGCATGTGTGACTCTTCTGATAAGTGTGAATGCTCATGTGCATTTGCAGGTGCTCAGCGTGGAAAAAACGTATCCCGCACATTTCGCATACGTTTTGTGCGTGCACCGCGTGGAAATAAGACAGATGCAGCATCAACGCGCTGAATGTAGTGAAACGCTCGTCGCATTTAGTACAGACGTGCTGCTTTTCGCCGATGTGTACCACCTTGTGACGCTCCAACTCCAGCGCGGAACAGTACGACTTGTTACACACGATGCACCGA
>ATSW01036092.1:0-10451 GCA_000444245.1 Botryllus schlosseri
TCTGTATTAGATGATGTGCTCTTTTTGACATGACGATAAATGTAAGGGGGTCAGGGGGCGCGATTTTTTGATCATCGCCAAGGGGGGCGCGTGTCGAAAAAGGTTGAGAACCGTTGCTCTACGAGGTAAAGACTGGGAGTTGATATTTCGTTTCACATTGCAGATTGGTGAGTTTAGTGAAAGTAGGTTTTTACAGAAATAAAATTGCAAAATGGCGTCGTAACCACGCGGTTGCAATTGCGACTGTCAAAATTGGTCATACTCGGGGCGATTTCTTGTTTGTTCTAAATTGAGGCGTTAGGTCAAACCTTTGTCAAAAGTCTTTCCAAAATCTCCCTATAGTCATTATATATAAGCATCATATGATATTGTGAAGAGAAATCGAAATCAAAGACGACAATTTATAGATGATAATATTCCACCGAAAAGCTCTTCTAATCTCGGTAATGACTTGGAGTTGATCTCTCGTTGCGCAGTGCGGATTGGTAAGTTCACCAACCTCCCAAATGACCTATAACGGGGTGCAAATATATCTCATAGATCAGGGGTTTTTAATCGCCGGACCGAGGAAAGTTTCCTGCAGGCCCGCCAGATATATTAGGATTTTATATCGCAATTCCAGAAAACAAGAAGCTGGGCTCTTGTCCATTAATTGGAGAAATAAAACATTAAATTTTAAACGCATTTAGGAGTTTGGTACGCTTGTCATTCGTTCGACTACTATTGTCATTTCCATCAGGCCGATTCTCTTTTATCTTTATTGCGTAACTGCAGATTTGTAGCACTGCCAATTCTAGACTTTTAAAGACACCGCTGGCGCGGATCAGGTGATGAGGGGAGCCTAGATAAACTCCTAACACTTGTGTAGGAATTCTGGGACGTATTTCTTGTATGGTGTCTTAAATGAAAGTCCATAGTTGACTTTGGAAGTGCGTCACAATGGTGCTCGTGCTAAAAGAAATTGTTAAAACTGCTCCACAACTCGTTTCGCACAAGTTACATACCCGAAAGCTACTCGGAATTTTAAACAAACTTCGGTAAATTCTAAGTGACGACTAGCAGTATAACAGAGGTGAAAGTTAATAGCTAAGTCGCATTTCTTTCAAGAATACTGACTAATCACAATCAGCAAGCTTCGCCTTGCAGAAAACTCGACAGAACCACATATAAATATCTAGCATCAAAAAATCCATTTGGATTTTTGAAAATTCACTGGCCCGAAACGTTTGTTTTGAAGTCTTACCGGTCCGCGTGTTCAGAAAGGTTGAGAACCACTGTCACTGATACACAATTCCACACCATCAGAGACGAAATTAGATACAGAATGATACAAAACTATTTGACTATATTCGCGGAGCCCGAATGTACCTAGAATACGTAAGATTACTTACCCATGCCATCTCCATTAAGGTACACCCTCAAACACATTTTGTAACCATATCTGGAAGTGTAAAATGGTTGGCTATAAATGGAAAGTGTCTTTCCGTTTCGCGCGTCTTCTTTCCGCCTTAGGAAATCCGTAATCTTCCAAATCAGAACCCCATTGTAACTTGTTGATTCCATGACCTACGGAATATTATTTTTTCTACCAGATACCAATCAGGCCGAGATACATCTTCTCGATAGGATTGTTAAATGTTTATCGAGCAATCGAACGTCATGACGTTGGTAATATGCAGCTTGGCGCTGTCAACACTTTAATTTGACGGGATTAAGCAGCGCCTGCTCAGAAATGATTTGTATGTACTTGGCCGATAATATTAGTCGTCAGTAGTAGTGAGAAATGAGTAGAGCGACTATTTCTGACATGTCAAAAGAAGTCAAATTTTGTTAAAATTGTTGCGTTAGGTCAGAAAATTGTCAAAATAGCTTACAAAGTCAAAACAAAAATGTTGACCCCTGCATTTCGTTTGTATCGTAGATTTTGCTCTTTCGGTGAACTTATCATTTGATATTTTACAAGTTATAGCGTACATTATAAGCCTACCGTTGTAAACGGCCCATTGTCTGCTGATTGTGAATCATAAA
This sequence comes from Botryllus schlosseri, assembly GCA_000444245.1. Classification (NCBI taxonomy): domain Eukaryota; kingdom Metazoa; phylum Chordata; class Ascidiacea; order Stolidobranchia; family Styelidae; genus Botryllus; species Botryllus schlosseri. The sequence continues at coordinate 2,029 of ATSW01036092.1, forward strand.
CGGTCAAATGAAACAAATACTGTGACATGGTGTTATGGCCAACGTACCGCAATATCCTAACTGAACCAAGACTGCTTGGGCATTGCATGGTTCTTATATCAAGAAGTGCATGATGAAAAATTGTGATGTATAGACACCATTGTCAGAGTGAAGCAACACGGTTTGTCACCAGAAGTGTACGCACAACTTCAGTGTTGTCAGCCAACAACTGCTGCTGCTGAACGCTCTCTCTCCATTCTTGGCAAATTACTTAGTAAGGAGAGACACTTTCTAACCGAGAATGTCGAAAAGTATCTTTCGTTGTACAACAATAGAAATTAAAATATTTCTACTATAATACGTAATGTAACTACTGTAATTCTTCATGGAGCCCCATTTCGTTAAAATACAAGTTCTTTTCATGTAAAAATTAGCCATTTTCTAGGTCAAAATCATTTTTTTTCTGGCCAAACTACTTCGCAAGGACAGACAGTTTGGACCAGAAATGAAGATATGTGATACAATTTTAACATGATGTGCGAAAACACCTAATTGGAATACGTGAGGTCAAAATTTGGGCACAGGCATTTTTATTCATAAAAATGTCAAACGTTTTAATATTTTAGGTCAAAATCTTACATTTTTAGGCAATATTCCACCAAATTCTCCATAATCATTTCTGCCCAGGGGCTGACATGATTCCATTTTCGAATCTTCAAATTGATGCCAACAATTTATTATTTTCCTATACCGTTGTTGTATGTTTGGTGTTAAATTGGTACTGATTCCAGTGTCGTTTATTACCTTTTTGTGGTAACGATCATTCATCGTAATGTACTGGCGTGGATTGTAAGGATTAGAAACTGCTGTAGCCTACCAGTCTACCTGTTTCTAGTACTGAGAATCGTTCTTCATTTATGTTGCTGTAGTCTTAACTGTTGCTGTGGCGAGCATCGTATAAGTCAAGGTATTAGTTCAATTAAGCCGAATTAATAAACTGCTTACGAGTATTATTTCGTGCTAACGACAACCCTCCACCCTCAACGACCTCAACCCCTCGTTTACTTGTTTGATGTCTGCAAAATTGATGGTAATAAATTTTCATAAATGCTTCTGTATAGAAACGTTGATTTAAACGCGGCATCAACTCCGTTCGAGATGTGGAATTCGGCATTGACTTGAATTTACGCTGCTAATGGAAACAAGGATTTGGAAATAATTTTGCCTGGCGTATGTGCCCAAGTATATAACACTGGAGGCAATTCCGGACGCCTGCAGAGACATTCAATAACTCGCCACAGATCGATAACTTGATTCCACGGCTGCTAATAGGAACTCTCACCTGAAAACGCACATCCATTTCGGCGAGCCTGGTATCATACACCCCCAACTGCCGATCTACCGCGTCAAATAACTGCATTACGTTATCTACAAACAAGGTTCATCGTAATATTACGAGGTAACGCAATTGATGTAACTCCTCAGATTGGGCACAAGCCAAATTTCTAACATACTCACCGGGCACAGAGTTGGCCGCCGCAGCTCCGCCCCGGACGGTCGCAAGCTCTTGTATCGACCTATTCATCGTTTCAATTTGACCTCTCAACTGACCGAGTTCCAGTTCGATCGCTGTGATCACGGTTTTCAATTCGTTATAATTGTCGGCTACTTGTTTTTTGGTTGAGTTCGCACTGTCCGACTGCGCCGCTACAAATTTCTGTGTATAGCGTTTTAAGAGCCTTATTACCACTCACTAGACTTGGACAACTAGATAACTATATTTAGTTGTCTACTTACATATATTTAAGCGAAATGTCGGTATAATCTTATTCTTGTTTGCTGTAATTCAGATCTAATTCGAGAAGTTTTTCTATGCTCCAATTGCATTAATCTAATTTCTGGCGTTCCTGAAAATGCTACTGGACAATTGTATGCAGGGGTGTCAAACTCAGATTGCTTCGCGGGCAGGATTCGAGCCTTCAAACCGCCCGCGGGCCGGACCAGTCTACTGATTCGAATATGTAACCTTGTGCCCTTTTTTTCACTCCGAATACTCTATTATCAAGCGTATATAGATAATACACGGATCATAGGGGTTTTGTTCGACCATGTCCCCACACCTTTATTGGCGTACAATGAAATTGGAAAAAGTACGAACATTGTACGGTTGAACGCAGTTAATAACCGATAAAACAGTGGCGGTAACGACGACATAAGTTGGCATATTTTTATGCGACCTTTGCTGTAGTCGTAATCTGTCGTTAGCCCAGCGCATGCGTTGTGAGGAATACAAGATATTTACTAGTAAACCCGGACGTTGGAATTTGGGTTGATATTAGGCCTATCAAATCGCAAGTCGGGTTTCTATTCCCAAGTCTGGGGACCTATTGGTTGGAAAGCTACACAGCAGTGTGATCATAGATATTTGAATTATCTATTTTTGTAACTAATATATTTTTAATGTAAACTGCATATAACGTTTCCGCATTGGCGCTTTCGCCTCTGTGAATAGCTACTTTTTGGTACATTTTTCCAAAAACCTCTGAACTCAGTGCGCACGTTTTCCGTTCTCGAATTAGAGAGAGAGAGAAAGAGCAACCACAACGCCATAGTCAGTGGTTATAATGTGGCATATGACCATGTCTTGAGAGAATATTTAATTAAAGTATTTCCTGCAAAAAAACTCAACATTTGTAACAAATATGCTGGATAATAAATAAAATTTTCAATCTACTCAGAATTTCTTCGCGGGCTGGATGAAATCGTCTGGCGGGCCGGATGCGGCCCGTGGGCCGTATGTTTGACACCCCTTGTATAGTGCGAAACGGGAGAAGTTTACTGTACAAACATTTGCCATACTCTCACTTTTGGGAATGAACTCTAATTTGATATGAACTGAGCTTGAATCCAATCTCCAATTTTTCGCGTGTTCCGTAATTCTAGTTCTAAAATAATTTGTAAAAAATGTGCAGCTAACTCTAAGTCTAATCAAATTTGGAAAAAAGTGTAACTAGAATTCAGTTCATGTTGAATTTCCCCCTTTGGGCAGTAAATCATGCGCCCTTTTATCTTGACACCGCCACGTACCATGGTCCGTTGGTGAGACAAACAAACTAAGGATTGGCAGATGAATCTATATGCGATAGACGAGCGTGGAAGGGCGTAGTTAGATTACAGTTTATAGTTGCCATGGGGACAAATCTTGCTATAAATCGGGAAATAGATACAGACAGAACCTATCTATTCGTAGGTTAGTTATCTGTAATCGGGATCACATCGATCAGTCACCACCATGGGAGGCAACCGGCAAGTACAATGCAGACTTGGACAACTAGATGATTCTAAATGTATATTAGACAAATTAGAACGAAAAACTGGTAATCTAACTCGTGTGATGTTTCTACGCTCTAATTTTATTTCAAATTCCATGAAAATGCTACAGAACTGTATAGTGCGAAACGAGCCAATGTTGGTGTACCGACATTTGCCATTTTCATACTTATGAGAATCAGCTCTGATTAGATTTTGACTGAATTTGGTTTTTGTTATAGTTCTTTTCTTTTCTATTAGAAATATAATTCAATTTCAAAGTTTTTTGATAATTCAGTGAGTCTAATTCATTGATTCCCAAGTGCGGCCCCCAGATAGCCTTCTTGCGGCCCCCAAAATATATTAAGAAATCGAGTTATGACTATAAATAAAATTTATATTTGTAAAATACTCTTGCTCGGCTTGGCCTCTGTAGTTTTTAATTATAGAATTGTAGGAAAGTTGTGAGTATAGACTGCTAACGTTACGTCGCTGCTGTTTCAATGCAATGTGCCCTAACTTTCCAGTTGAACGAGCAGTAGCTATAGATATAAATAGGTATTGATAACTTTCAAAGCCGGAGGAAAATCCTGAAAAATGGTAAATTTTTCCCACTTCGTGGTCGCTTGACTAAAAAAGAAAAAGAGGCTCAACTCCCGGAAAATACAATTTTTCTTTCACAGTAACAGGTGGTTGACCGAAAAAAGGTCAACTTTCCTGTCAAGCTCCCGAAATAGCCGCCGTAGCCTATGATAACTAGATGTGAAACACGTGACTCACGGTTGAATACGCCGAGATGCATACTGCTTAGCAGGCTAAAAGCAGCATAATTGGTAGTCCTATAGTCACGGCCGTAACTGCCCCACCCCAAACCCCCAATTGAGGCGGGCCGAGCTCGAGGAGGCCCAAAATTATTTCGTGAATTAGCATAAATTACAGAGTATTTTTTGAAAATTTATGCAACTTTTTCAAAAAATTTCGCGCTATGTGCGATTTCGATTCGCCACATATCTTGATTATTGGGTACTCTTCACCAAGAAAAAATACGCAAGATTTACAGAAATGGGTATATCAGCGTTGGCCATGACCGCAACACAACGCACCAAGACATATAAAGTTTCAGGCCATGTAACATGTGACTCCAAGAAGTGTGTCAGAACGATCGGCGGCGAGAAAGCCTTGGACGTAAAGGACTGCTTTTATGCTGACAAAAAACTTCGAAATACCAAAAACTTCGTTATATAAACAAAATACATATAGGTTTAATTGTCCATATAGGCGCCTAAATGACTGGCGCCGAATGTTCTTGTCTTGGCAATCTGTACCTCACAAGACAAATACCATCCCGCAGGAAAGAAAATTATATGCCAGTGAAGAAACGCCAATCTGAAATCGTGTGGTCTTTCAGTTTAGTAGGTTTGGGCAATTCTACATTCTTTGATATAGCAGACAGGAGGTCACGAAATAACATCACGTAAAGACGTCATACTCAGGGGTACGCCCGCCCGAAGATGTTTAATTTTACGGGGTCTGCAGTTTCAAAGACACCTCTCACTCAGCTCTACCGGTAAATCTGATTACGTGGGCAAAGAGGACAACAATGCAATTCCCGATCTTATTCACCGATTTTATCATGAATTATCGAAATATTCGCGCGTCGCGCTGTCTCACTAAACAGTTTAATTTTGTGGCAAAAGCTAACAACGTGATGCGGGGTCAGGTTATCACCCTATGGGAGCCCGGGGTCCTGACGAAGTGCAGTTACGTTGCTGCCAACGGGTATACCGCCGGAGATGTTTAATTACTATTGAGGTGGCCTATACCTTTTCAAACACACCCCACTCAGCTCTACCGGTAAATCAGATTACGTGAACAGAGACAGGATGAAAATTGATAGCAATACATGCAATTCCCGATCATATTGACCAATTCAGTCATGAGACTAAAGAAATTTCTCGCGCTTCGCGCGTTTAGACGAGAAAATCTGATTCACTCAACTGACATCCAATGCAGCAGATAAGTAGCGGAAACAGTGTACAGTTTTGTAATCTCGCCAGGTCAATGAAACTACTCCGAAATAGCCATGATGACTGTTTGCGTCCGTTTCATAGCCGTAGTATTCGTGCGGCCCCGACCGTACTCTGAAATTCTAAATTTGGCCCTCACACCGAAAATGTTTGGGAACCACTGGTCTAATTCCACCACAATTTGGAAAAGCTTGCAATTCTCTAGTTGTCCAAGATGATCATGATCATGATCACATGATCATAGCAATGGATATTTTGTTTCGCTTTTCAATAAGACAGCGATCCAAGAGCCGCTCTAACGCCATATCAATTCAGCTTTACCTGTAAATTAGTAAGTCTGAACTCCGTTGATTTCATTGTTTCTTTTGATGCGCTCATTTGCCGAAATAACTCTTCATATCTCATTCGCTCTTGTGTTGAGGAGTTCTTTAATTCTGCTACCCCTCGTTGCAGAGGCAGAAGTTTATACTGCATCCCCGTCTGCAAGCAACAATTGATGCAAATGATAATGGTAATGTTGAATGTATCGTTGTTATCACGGAAGCTATTTTAAATGTCCCTATGTTGCAGTGGTCGGGAACCTATGACTCGCGAGTCATATATGACTCTTTTGAGTATAAGATATGGCTCTTTGACAAATTTTTAACTTTCCACCTAATTTATCAATATGGCAGCAACTTGTTTGTATATTTTGATGATGGCCCGAATAATTATTCTCGTTGCTGCACAAACATGTTCTGAGCGATCAAGACTCTGGGGTAACCTCGGTTAGGGGTTCGTAACCCATTTCAAAATCCTTAAATTTAAGTTGCTGTCGGGCCGGCGACTATAAGACCACTAGCAAATTCGATCTACCCGTGATCGCGCGCCTCTAAATTGGATTCCGCGATACCTTGACATGGCGACGCTTGTAGAAACAATGCAGTTGTCAAATACACATTATCGGACCGCCGTGTGTAGCTTTTTGTCACGCCGAATACTTTAGAAGTTGATCAATATTTAGATTTTCGGAATCATCGCGACAATTTCATTTGAATAATTTCAGTGATGATAAGATCTAAGGTATTTACGATGGGTTGCGCTATCACAGGTGCGGCTTGGCCGGTCTGTGACTCATTTGTGCGTTAACTCTCCTTTCTCGCTTTAGTTTCGATTAGCAAATATGAAAATTCCGCGATTTTAGGAATAGAAATGTTTAAAATCTAATCCTTCATAAACATCGATAAAAATACCAATCAATAATCATTGAAGGTTTCGCAATTCTCCCTCGCTCATCCGTGACGACACGTGAGGCACTGCTTTACTTTCCTCCCCTAACCCTACGTCACCGACATATCACACCCTGCAGTGGGTACGTATAGTATGTACTGCTGTACTGCTGTAGTTTGGCTCCACCTAGGCATGTCTCAAGAGGGCATAAAATATGGCGCACATTACGGGTCCTATATGTTAGTGCTACCAATACGTCATGAATTTTCAATCGGGTCGTAACAGTTGATTGACATGTATGGCTCTTTGAGAGGAACAATCGGAAATATTGGGTCAATATGGCTCTTCGCTCGAAAAAGGTTCCCGACCATCAGTACTATATTGCAAACTCGCTATTATTCTGCCGCGACGAAATCACACCAACGAGGGGGCCTGCGTGCCAGCTCTGCCCGTATGCCTAGGGAAGCCATATGTTCCCTTTTTCAAGGAATGTAACATATCCTCCGACCTTGACCTTTTTTTAATTAAGACCACAACTAGGCCTACGTACTTTAGAAATTTTCAGAACCTCATCTTCTACTTTGTTTTGAAGTTGGTATAACATGTCTAGGAAAAAACTATTTCTACGCGTAATTGAGTAGAAATTTACGGGTTACTTCTACTTCTAATTGAGTATTACCGCTGACTGGTTTGGCAACCTCTGCAGGAAAGTCGGGTCATTACAAAAATCTGCGTTGCAGATCTGAGAAAGATTTATACCTTACCTTAGTACACATTCCTAAATATATACATGTAATTTTAAAATGATTGATCTATACTATTTTGAATAGTGATCATACTTTAATTTGGCCCAGGCTCGATGTCGATACGGAAGCCTCTGTTGACCATGCATTGCTGGATGAGAGTGATGACCCCAGACTTTCTGGACCTCCTGTATCCTGTAAATAGATTTCCGTAGGAAAAATATGCATCATCGCTGTTCTGAAAAAGCAGTTTATTACATAGATACAGGTAGGCTATATCCCGATTGATTATAGACATCAATATGTAGTTCGAGCGAGTTATTGATTCTGAAGCAGTGATTAGAAAACTTAACTTACTGAATCACGGCTCGACCGCATGTCTGTCATTGAATGGTAAACTGTGGTTTGGTTAAGATCTTAATACCCTGTAATATCTAAACGGTATTCCGTGAAAATAAAACATTATTTGGCCATTTTATGTGAAGTAATGCGAGAAAAGCTACTTTATCTATATCACCTGCTATTGGCTAATTGAACATCTTTAAACCGATGGCCGTAAAGCAATCCTCCAGAGGTCGCTCGATACCCAAGCCGATCCGTTTTAAATTAGCTTCATCTTTTTTTTTTGATTTATCGCTTTATTGTCAGTGGTGAAGGTTTTTTTGTACTTCGAATGTTCGTTTTGATTGCTCCGTACGACTGCTGGCTGTGTCGGTATCGAATTCAGCGGTGTGATGTATTGAACATATGTCTTGTTTTTACGTTACATGCAGGATTTCCAAGTCGCTGAGCTTTTTAATTAAATTCGGAAATAAAATTCGACACCTTTAGTTCCTCAATTACAAATTAGAAATAGTTCGATCACATCCGATGTCAGATCAATTGGTAGGGCATTGGTACGATGGTGTTTTATCTACAGTAGGCACGCCTATTCGACTATAACCTTTATAGTTTATACCCGACGTTGAGATTAACGACAAATAATCTAAGGTTGATCAATACTAATTCGGATGTAGTCGTTTCAATGAAAATGCGTAGCCATTTTCTTAATGCTTTGTATAAGGGGTCACAGAGTTGGATCAATTACATTATTTCAGTTCAATTACAATTACAATTACTTTCATGCATGTTTCAATTACATTACAATTACAATTAC
>ATSW01036113.1:0-12023 GCA_000444245.1 Botryllus schlosseri
ATACGAAACGATGACGCGCTCACGGACCTGCCGCTGTCGCCCGCGAAAGAGGAGGAGGCCTTCGAAAAGGAACATCTCGTAGTTGTACGTAACGACATCGCGCAACTCACGGAACTGATATCGACTGTGGTGTGATGACGGTTCGCGATTGCGATAAGTGACTTGCCGGAAATGGCCACAGGGCGAGCCTGTGGGACGGATTAGAACCGAGCTTGCCACCGATTTCCGTTTCTCGCGGCGCATGGCGACTTTGTGACTCGAACTGCGGCTCGACAAAACGGGCATGAGGGGAAGGCAGGGTTCGGCACAGCGATTCGTGTAGTGTGGGGCGATCATCTATTTTTTTGTCGTCACAAGAGGAATGATGCCAGTTACAGGTCGTCCGAAATATTTCCGTATTTTTTAGACCGTGAACATTAGTGGCCGTGTGCGACATGTTTATAAATGTTGACATGAGGGCATGAAAAGTAGGTGTATAAAGCATATTTTTCGTTGATAAAATATTTCTCTTGTCACGAAGGCTTATATTTACGCCGTTCGAAAAAATCGTCTCCCACTACTGGAAGCATTCAGGGATACCATATGTCCTCTTTTAGGAGGATTTGTCCTCTTTTTTTGATAAAGTATAATGTACCCAGGTGATCACCAAACGACCTCTTTTTCGCATGCCGTCCTCTTTTTTTTGCTTTGAGGTTTAGTTTGTTAGTCAGCGAAGACTAAAAAGGCCAACCCGTCTGTATAATCTGAACTAATTCCCCGCTTTTATGTCTGTTATTGAAACTTGAAAAAATTGTCCCCTTTGGGGGATCTGAAATTATGGTAACCCTAGTATCATTACAATCGACCCCAGTTTCTTCCTACACATTATCGTGTGAGCGAGCCAATTCATTTCTCGAATCTGATAACAAATGATAGGAATAATCCTGTTTTATGGCGCTAATAATCCGCTAAGTATAGTACGTTTGCTATCTAAGTGACATCGGTGAACGTAAGTCGTATTGTTGTCACTTTCAACGACATACGCGTAGCGGACATGAAACGCGCGGATATTTTAACAATGGCGTAGCCTCGTTCGTATATTGTGACAGTAAAACATGTGTGTAGTGGTTCAAACGAGCCCCCTCTCCTCGCCAGTGCTTCTGTATGTTGGAACATGGATCTTCCCAGTCCCCATCCTTGGTAGTATCCGTTTTAGGGTCATGATCCTCATATGTGTTTGCTGAAGCACGTAATTGCGTCGATCCGCAACGGAATAGGCCTAGGCATCGTCAGTTACAGAAGTATCTTTTGCACTTGCCACTTGCTTTTATATATTTCATTTCCTACTTCAATAAATGCGATTTTGAATATGCTTTTGGTCGGCGTCTTGCTCCGTTTAGTGTGACATGTATATCCGGTAGGGGCTGCTAGCGGCTCGATCGACGGGATCTTCGAAACTGTCGGGGCAAAGGAGTCGTATCGCGACATCGGCATAAATGATGTGTACCTTTTATGCGACCACAGAGAATATAATGCCAGTTCGAAATCTCATTAACGATTGTTTGGTGATTTTTCGACCGTACCTATTTCATCGCACTTTGTGGCAATGCTGTGGGCAGATAACGACTTCGCAGATGTGTCATTCCAATTAAGGTGCAGAGATTCGTACTTCCTGTTGCGGAAACGATCAATCGAGATCGAGGTGGCCCGTGAAAGCTACCGGTAGCAAGCAAAACGAATTTCAGTCGCCTAAATTGTTGTTTGTAGTGTTTGTCGACTACTATGGTCATTTACACCGGGCCAATTTTCTTCATTTATATTCCGTAGCTGCCGATTTGTAGCACGGCCCACTTCTAGGCTTTTATATGGCACCGCTTACACGGATGAGATTGCGAGGAAGAGCCTAGATAAACGTACAACACATAGGTAGGGATTTTGGAGTCGACGTCGGTCGGAATCGAACCCACCGCCCGATTGCAAGCAGCTGAACTGTAAGTAACAGCGCCGTATGAGAGAGATGCCCCCACAGGGCTACACGAAAAAAGTGTGTATTCACAGCTCACACTCAAAAAGCGATACACCAAAGCAGAACCTAAATGAGAATTATATCGTACCTACATGCGTGCATACCATCCTACGTCCTTATACAAGCATCATTTGCATTAAAATGTTGAGTTTGATTTATATCAGGTACGGGCGACATACGGCCCGCGGGGATTTTGAGCGGCCCGCAAAGAGTTTCTGTCCTGAAAGTGAAATTCTAATCTGAATGGATTGACAAATTTTATGCGTCACAGAATGAATCAAGTTTGCCAACGTAAGAAATATGGTCATGAAACTACTTGATCTGTTCGGGTCTACTCTACATACATTTTTGGCCATGAACATTAACGAGACAAGGCCGCGTTCCAATATAACTGGTGCTCACGTGCAGTAGGGCTGTTCAAAAATAACTTTTTTTGTCGGATTCCAGCTATTCACTGATTAAATTGTCAGGTTACCCTGAAAAACGCTGCACACCAAATTTGGTCCAATTCTAACAAGCATAAGCCGCCACAGAGCCAATTAAAATTTCTAATTTATAAGGAAAAATTATTTTAAAAAATTCAAATTTTTCTGCCAATCCCATGAAACTGTTGAGTTGTCTCCTAAGACGATGCAAAACAAATTTGACTCAATTCCAACCAGTAGAAGCGGAGTTATCTGAGTTTTTCGTTGATAATTCTCGGATTATCCAACAATCAAATTTGTTTTGTATCGTCTTAGAAGACAATTAACTCAACAATTTCATTGGGTTGACAGAAAAATATGATTTTTTTTAAATTTTCCCTAATAAATTAAAATTTTTAATTGACTCTGTGGCGGATTATACTTTTTATAATAGAACCAAATTTGGTGTGCAGCGTTTTCTAGGGTAACCTGGCAATTCAATCAGTGAATCACTGGAATCCAGAAAAAAAGCTATCTTTAAACAGCCCGAACGTGCAACCGTTACTAAGGGTTTCTACACACGACATGCAGCCGGAGTTAAAAGAACTCGTTGACAACTTCGAGCGACCACAGATGTCTGGTTGTCTTCAACTGCTATTATTGATCAATTCATTAAAAACTGTATTTGGTCGCTAAGTTTTAAACTTAAAGTTTCTGTTCGGGTGTACATACATTTTCGACCATGGACATTAGCAAGACGAAGCAGCGTTCCAATATCACTGATGTTCTGTGAGCATTGTTCACGTTCAGTCGTGCAGTGCGGGGTTTCAATGTCCGACATGCAGCCAGAGTTCAAAGAACTTATTGGCAACGAATATCGACCACAGAGGTCTCATTGGCTTCAACAGCTGTTGAAGTAGCCTACATTTCTTTAATACAATACAATACAAATACTGTTTTGGTCTCTATGCTTTAGTCTTAAACTTTACACTTAATACGATTTATTCCTTATATGGGTGGACAAATACGCGATTATTGTAAATATTCTGTAGTCTGGCCCGCCAAGTACTTCATTATCCCATATCCGGCCCGGCGACCGGAGAAGTTCCCTGCCCCTAATTTACAGCGTAGTGTAAGTCTGAGGTAGGTTTCCATTTTCGAGTACCACGGGTAGTACACGGGTTTGAACACACACTTCATTCGCTAAGAGTGTAAGTTGCGGACTGAGTTAACCCCATATCGATATTCATCGTTCTCCGAATCGACCCTTGCCGGGTCCCAGTATGGTTCTCCAGCACTTTGAAGCAAATGGTCATCTGTTTTTATTCGAATAATGTTACTCAAGTAGAGGAAGATTTCTACTCGATTGCAAGTAAAAGTATCAACTTCCAAGTCATGTCAAAACTACCTCCAAGTGGGGCTAGAAAATGAAGATAAAAAGTACCCAAGTAAGCAGTTTCAAAAAGTAGATTTAGTAGAATGGTCGCATGCTTTGAGCGCTGATCGGAAGTGGCAAGGTGCATTATTTGCGACTAACCCAATGTAACTGTGACACTACGTATAAATAGCTGTAGATTTCAAAAAATATATTCAAATCCAGTTATCGTGATCGTATCGGCTATTTCGTCCAGTTGTTATGACGTTGACAAAACGTGATGCAAACATATCCCGAAACTACGTTGTACTTAACAAACTACGAAGTGTAAAAATATAGTAAGAAATCGCATGTCGCAATTCATATTTTACGTCATCTGAATTTTGACGTCATGTTATGACGATTCAATCTTCTGCACCCTGCGGCTGAGAATTTCAGAATGTGGCCTCGTATATTTCTATAGGCAATATTCGAAGGATTGGCCGTGATATGTCTGTTAAGAATCATCTGTATTTACTACAGGTGCTAATACGGATACATACATGTGACTGTGGAACATGCATGACAATTCTACTACAAATTGTCGTTGCTATCTTTTTTATATCGCGATTCACGTGGACCTAAAAATGTGAACATATGAGCTAACTACCGACATGTAGGAGTAGTATAGATTTTACGACCTTTCCAATGAACCGCGAGGTAACTTTATAATCCATCGGTCCAAACGCCCGGCGATCAAATTCAAAACCTGGAATTGTACAATTTATGAAAATACCGAATCAATCGGACAGCTCAACACTCGGCAGCGAAAATCCGTTTCGATTGATAGTGAGCGCGCAATAAAACCAGAATTGTGGTTTATGGAGAAATGCACATATAATGCCGAGTCACGGTGCAATTTGTGACGCTCGGGTGAAACTGTTTTCTCAAGAGCAGTGCCGGCATATCATTCAACTCCTCCGCTGAATCTCGGAATAGAGAGAAAACGAGGTTCGTTTTTTTCGGTAGGAAGTAACACTTAATTCCACACTTCCATCGTCACGAAAAATCAGGTAATATACTACGAAACAAACTGTGTTGTATTCTCTTCTTAAAACATGCGTGAAATGATGACCGTGTGCTGAATGCGTTTAGTATTTCTATTAGCCGCGGGATTTTGTCACTACGAAAAGGTAGTAAGGTTTTGTAAACGGCCTGTCGGGTAGTTAATCGCCCACTTCGGACTGCAATAGTAATTATATGTATTTAAGTACAGGAAAATATGTCACAACGGCGAATAATGCCGTTTACAGGCCCTCGATAGTTACGTATCCTATGCGGCACAAGTTCACAGAAGTACTGTCGTAAATCATACATATAACCAGGGTTGCCATCGACAAGGACCCAAAACGAAGGACAGTCTAAAAATTAGATTAGCATTACAAAAGCGTTTTTGGACATGCTCTGTGTTAGTTGTAAAAGCGGTATTTCCAGTGGCTTCCAGGTTAATGTCACAATAGTAGATATTGCATTGTGCGAAACACTCGCCCTTCAAGCTTCGTTTGATACCTTTGAATGCTCTCTCATAATCGTCACGAATAACGTTTTTACGCTTCCTCGTGATAACTAATCAAATCTAGCCTTATTAGTAGCTGAAACTATAAGTGCAATATAATTTTGATAAATTTTTATCAATGATCTCTAGCTCCACTACTTATTAACCCAAGTGTCGACTGCGGTGCTCCCTTTTTCATATAGCAATAAATGCTGCCTTCCCCACAGCTTATTCGGCTGTAGACTAAACAGCAGAAACCTGGTACTGCTATTTACTAACGACGTCCGCTGCGATAGCTTGGTACAGCGGAAACTGCTATACCACTCACTGCCGCCATAGCTATCTCGCCACTTCGGAGTACACCACGGGAGCTCCTTTCATTTATGATGTCATAAAATCACGATGCAAAAGCATAATTTCAGAATATTATGCAACACGGATAACAGGCAGAAACGATCGAAGTTCTGTAATTGTTGAAAATAAGACAAAATAAGGATGCGAGTCGAAAATATGGACATTTCTTAAAAATAAGGACAGTTGAGTTTTCTAAGACCCGGCCTTTCAAAATAAGGACAAATCTTAGAAATAAGGACGGTATGGCAACCCTGCATATAACAACACACACGATAAAGCTATTTACCGGACTTTCAATTTTATACGACGGGTCATCATTATCATGATTCGTGCAAATTACAGGTGCTTAACTGGTGGTTTACAAAGCTATTATGCTATAGATTTGTACTACTATACATTGTGGTCCGTATAGCCGATGTGTGCATAACAAATGAAATTTGAACCCGGGTCTGAGTGCAAATTGAACGCGTAGTAATATATATAGTGTTACAAACGAAAATTATGCAGACGTGTAAGTCGTCTGCAGCGGATTAATGCTGTGGTAGACTTCGAGATCTATCTAGGCGCATTTCCGTAGCACCCCATGCAATACTCCTCCAAACCATCAGTAATAGACTTGCATGTCATCAGTAACGTGGAGGTATAAGTCATTTGATTTGCGTGGTACTGCGATAACTAGGATATTCATTCACTATAAAGCATGTGTTGACTGACTGACCGATAAGGCGTTGTTGTGACTATCTATCTCCTTGCAAACAAAGACAGTGTTTTCATCGCCGCACGGGTCACGCCGCTGTATAATCGTCGGTAACCGCAGATTATCATCAGGTGCTGAGTTCACTATTTGCAAGACGCGTTGGCTCTTTCAAGTCGCGGCTAAGAACCCGGCACCGGTTGTTACGGTTGTTACGAGTTTCACGCATATACACACACGCATGCCGCATGTAAATAAGCAACGCAAATAGGATTCCCATCTGGATATACAAATACAATCTACAATCTACAAGTGAGGTGTTAACTCTAACATTTACGGTACATCATTCTATATTGTTGTTGTTGATTAAGCTGAGACTGAGTATAATGACAGGATCAAGTCACAAATGAACCTAAAAATGCAAGCCCAAACTTGTTCAAGATTTTGATCAGAGCATCAAAAATAGGATTAATATTGTTGTGTTGTTTTCTACAAGCAGCCGGTTTCTGCAAGTTGGTTTCAACAACATTCAATGCATGGGTAGGTCTTGTACCTTTTCGGACACCTGAATGTCCGAGACGTCTCAAATTGTCCATACAGTCATCTGCAATATATCATTTATGACAGGAGACGACCAAACATCAGGTGATTCAGGGTATAGGCTATCTCTCTGTCTCCAGCTCCAGTATTTTCAAGCATCCTCAAGTCATCATAGTTCTATTATAGGAATCATCTATTCAGTTTAATAGGCATGTATGGAACTGTTTCGCTATAGATTGTATGGAATGCCTATTCGTTTATTGAGCAGCATTCACAGACGAGACAATTATGGAATTAAGGTGAAAGGTAAAGCAGAACTGTGACGTCACATTACCTGTGAATATGATTGTTAGCGTTTGTGGCGTAACATTGTGACTACTGTTCGAGTCGGATACTCATTCAGTGCCATATGAAATCCGTCCTACTGTACAGTGTCCATGCACGAAGGTTGAATCCCGGCATTAATTAATGCAGTGATATTATGCAATCTCTAAATTTGGTTGTGACATTATCATCTGTAGCAATATATGGTGATTAATATGATTTCAAAATCAACCCCATTATCGAAAATATTTTGTAAAGTCATGTCTTTATGGACATTTGCCAAATAAAAACAAATTTCTTATTCACCAAATTTCAACAAGTCATGTCATTGGCGTTGCGTGGTAACAATGTAGGGTTGAAAATAATTGGTTGAATAAGAAAGGACATAATTTCATTGATAGTTGACACCATCGCGTCAAAGACTAATTTGTGGTTACATAATATCTGAATCAGCGTTTGCAACACTGCAGATCTTTTTGTTGCTACGTTGGATGGGTATTTACTAGCACTTTTTGTTATGCTCGGCAATGGGCGAGGCGAGACGTAACAGCAAACTCATGACGTCGATACGCCCTAAATACACCGTTACTACGGCGTAGACAGTTGAGTTGTGCGAACATCAGTCATACTTACTAAACGGCGTTGTCTTCCATATTCTGGACCAATGCCAATTTGTATGTTACGGTGAAATAATAAGGTGTTTCTCGTCATTGTAAACAAAGACCAGAGGATTGAAGAAGATAAAATTTGTGTCTATTCTCTTTGTCTTCCTTCTCTAGGAAAGCTCTAATAATTATGAGGGTGTTCAGTAGGCGTTTGGACTTTGTTCGGAACAATGTTCACGCTGCTACCACTAACGACCTTTGTTCGCGCGTTACTCGAAAAAGCGAGCCGTACCTGCCAATGAGAAGTCGACACGAAATGCTGCTATTTTTAGATTTCGATAAAAATACTCTTCTAAATCTGAACGGTTTGGTTTAGGTTACAGTCACAAGAGGAGTACAATTGACGGACTCTTCGTTAATATGATAAAGACACCACTTTCGGTCATTCAGACTCTCCGCTCTGTTGTAACCATGTTATGTAACACTTACTAATCGGGAGTAACTAGTCGTTAATTTACTTACAGATCTTCTTTGTAGTAATTTTGGAAAAAGCTGAAAACATGACAGCGCTGCTAGAAGTTGGTAGTGTGTTTTTTGTATGGAATTGGAGAAGTGTAAAGACGAAAATAATGAATATTAAAACAAAGACTTATTACGAATGATATTCGCAAAGTGTTGGGAATTGCGATCATGAGTTATCCGCGTGGTTCGTATAATAAAGAAAGAAAACTAATCCTATCATTGTTGAGTGCCATCTTGATCTGCGACTTGCACAAAACTCATATAACCCTCTTTATTCGTGGACTGACACAGAAAATTATGCGGACTCTTTGTATTTTTCCTAATGCTGTTTGCTTGCGAAATGTTATGCAACCGAGTGTCTTGATGCGATTGACTATATTTACAAATATTGCTCACGATTTGACTACCTCACTGCAATTCGAATCTATCTATAACGTTGAGGTAACCAAAGTAATAGTTGAGCAAGTCTGACTCCGTGCAAATTGAAATCAGAATCCAGAAGTGATCACTCACCATGACCAATGACCATGTACCCGGGCCCCGAGGCCTGCAATAAGTTATGATGTATCTCTACTTTATCCCAATATGCTCCAGTTGGTTGCCATAGTATTTTTGTGGACTACATATAATCCAACAGGTTTTCTAGTCCGATGATTTATTAACCACTGTTCTACTTCGCAAGCTTATAAAGTCTGATCGGGGCCTATGATAACTTATCGTAGTTCCTAGTCTGATTTATGACGTAGCTGCAGCACTGGTCAAAACCAGCGTAAAGTATGTAGCCTATAGTGCTATTGTTGCCATCGTGGGGAATGGGTAAATATAGTATCAGAATGGCATCTTTCTATACTATCGCTAATCACTACTCGGTTGGTCTTGAACATTATTTTGTAATTTTGAAATTTTGAAAGTTGTCAACGTCTATTGGCAAATACGTCGCAAAGCATCGCCGAGCCTGTCACTGTCCGCCGGAGTTCCATTTCTATTTGAGTAGTATCATGTGACTGGTTAAACCACCGCAATGACCAATGGTACATTTCGAATTTGTGTACCACATCCATATTAGTTGAATCGTTTCGATATCATATCCGAAACCGTGACACAAAGAGCGAAAATTTGGCGGTGTCTATTGTGGTGAATGAAAATTATTTTCAAGGTCCATTATGGGGGAACGGGGGTCGCCACGTGTGGGTGGATTTGGAACCCTCCATATATGGTGTTGAGCGGAGACCACTCTATAGGAAGGAAATCTCCACTATTTGAACTTATACTGTAGAATGCGTCATATACAGGTCCGTAATTCGTTGGTATTGTGTCAGATTGCACTCGTTAATATAGCTGATTATGCTGAGCATGAGCAATGGGATGGGACATGTGCGGCTAAAAAATACATGAAGCAAACCGTATTAGAAACGAACCAATAAATTGCTACACTCGCAGCGTGTGGTATTTTGCGGATAGTCATCTATCAGTATAATGATATATTAAAAATGAATCTATGAACTAGCTAGACAAGAGGTGAGCAAATCACGGCCCTCGACTACTTTTTGTGCGGCCTGCGGAAAGCTTTCAGGAAAAATATAAGAATTGTTTATAGAATTTCCTGATCATGACCTAATTATACTTCTTCATAATAATATGAGGAAAGCCGTCAATTATGCGAAGTGAGACTTGTTATGCCATTCACTGAAATTGCTTCTGCGAAGCACGAAGTCGTTCGAATGCACTCGTCAATGAACGAAGATTTAATACGTGTTGAGTGTTGACTGTTCTAGTTCAGTGTTCTAACGTGATCAAATGTACAATGATTTCAGTCGGTCGTTTTGACCATGTAATGACAACCATCACCTTCAGTCTGCTCATAATCATTAGAGCGGGAATCAGCATATTCCTATACCCTAAATAGGCAACGGCAAAGGAGCAAAACAAATTATCACCGTACGCTACACCAGCATTCGTATTCGAAACACACTATTTGCTCTGCGAAAGGAGATATCACTAGATCTCTCTACTAATAAGGCAAGGAGGCGTTGAATGGCTATTGTGTCGGCTTCGGTTTACGGGCGGAAGGATATTCACTGTTTTGTTGAATAGCACGCCTCTCCAAATAAGGGCCGATATATTTCATAATCTCATCTCTGGATACTGTTGATGGCGATGTTTTTCGCGAGAAGTGTAATGGAGAAGTACGCTGGGCTAACAAATTTCCCAGCCGACAGCAAGGTTTCAATACCGTGTGCAAATGCTTACAATCGCGAGCATGCAGTTAAACAAACGGGTTCCTTTCTCCTTACTGGAGGTCAACCATGGTATATATCAGCTTCGCAGTGAACAACGCCAAAAACGGAAACAGATCGTATCAGTAGAGCGCTGTTCGAATAATACTACCATGAATGGCGGGCGCGGCTTATACCTGCTGCCCACTCGATTATATACACCTTGCTGGCACTGGATCATTACTTGCAATCATGAAAGTGCGATTCCCGGAAATATCGATTAGGTAAAATTAAATTTCATATGTATAGTAAATATCGAAATTTTGACTTGACTACGCTAACAATGCAATACGGTAAATACGCAACACAATACGCCAGGTCCGATGCAAAGGAAAATGTTGCTGTCCCTGAATTATCTGCAGTAGGATTATCATTATTGCAATCAGGGAGTGTGAAAACCACACATGATTCATGATTGTACAATACATTATACATATGCACAACGTGCATTGCACATGGCGTATAACATTGCCGTCAGGTATTCATGCATATGTTTTTGCGGCGAATAATTGGATAAATATATTTGAGAAATACATATAATGACAGAACTCTGGGGTTTTAAAACAGCGCTTCCCAGCTGGGTTGGCCGCAAAACCATTCAAGAGGGTTGCGCAGCACTTCTAAATGTAGCAGTTTTCTATTCAATATGTCCTATAGGGATGCTCCTGGTTGCTATGGAATACCAGCAATCTTATAGTTGATATGATAGCAATTTCATGGTCATATATGAGACTAATGTCGATGATACATATGACGGTGGTCGAAAATATGTGTACCTCGATATAAGGATTTCTGTATATTTTACGAGTAGGAAAATCAACCCAATCAAGCCCGCACATCATGTTATATTATCCAATATGCAAGCTCAACGTTTTCATTACTAGTAGATCGTATGTGCATGTGTATGCATTATACATTGTCCCATTTCTCCTAGATTTGTTTTTTCATTCGTTTATAGCTAATTGTGGGTCGCACAATGTTGGGAAACACTGATTTGAAGTATAATGATGTAAGCACTTGTAGAGTTTGGATTCTTTTATTATCCTTATACCGAATATGAAATTTTGGTGCGCCCGAAAAGAAGCTTCCTGTCTTAAAAACGAAGTTTCTCATCCGGGATAATTTGAGGTAAGTTCACATTTTGTAACCTTTGACAAGTATGCAAGTTGTGTTGGTAATTTCATCTTGATTTCATCGCGTATCGGTAAACATCTTTCAAATGACTTCGTGCAAAAGCCTATGACGAAAGTGGGCCGTTCTACAATTCGACAGATCATAAAAATAATTTGTCCTGCTTGCTGTTATTGGTATTCATGGTGATTTTCGACTGCGACGGTCATTAGGGCTCTTCAAAAATGACTTTTTTTCTCAAATCGTACTGGCTACTTGA
>ATSW01036136.1:0-11823 GCA_000444245.1 Botryllus schlosseri
GGTTGACTTTTCGAAGCACGAGGCATGATAACGTCATTGCATTTTGAAAGCTGTCAGAAAAACAGATTGAGTGGTCATTGATTTTGAACCGATGAACGAACATAGAGTTTAATATTCACGCAAGAAGACGCTGTATCGCTCACAGATACGTAGAACTGCTAGACCACAGTTTATAGTTACCAGCCTAAATGGAGGATAGATATGAATTGATAGGATGCAATACATTACCCATTTACAATCGATATGATACAATCCGAGCCTGTGCCAATGGTTGAGGACTATATAAACTACATTCGAATTCAATTTCAATAAAACAAGAGGTTTGGTTAAGGTAAAAAAAAACAGAGATTAAATACTTTACCATACTAGTTTACGACAACGTAAGCTGTAAGCTTCGATCACTTCGTTTGCTGTCAATTTATTTGTGAGGGAGCAATGAAGGCTCAGTAAAACGCACGATCATCAGATGATTGGTCGCGCTCACGGTTACACCAGCGTTTCGCGAACAATCCGAACATATGCAAGATTCAGTGATCTTTATCGACACCGATTGTTGATGACTCGAAATTGACTCGTGAATTTTGCTCCGAGTCACGAGTCGATTCATATTTCTGATACGCCGAGTCGCCGAGTCAAGTCGAGTCAAGTCATTTAAGCAAAGTGACTCGAGTCAAGTGAACACTGGTATCGAGCCTGTCTGCATTAACCGCATCTGGTTATCTTCAGGGTCCCGCGATAAAGTTCTGGCTTGCGAATCCAGTCCGACAAGTCACCGGTCTACTTCAGAACGGGAGCGCGCGATACCCCTTGAACGCTGTCCCGGATACAAGACGCTGACAAAAGAGGAGCTAGCTCCTCATAATAACCACGGTCGGTGCTCAATAATTCGAACTCTAACTTAACAGTTATCGGTAACATGTGCGCTTGTTTATCGTCGCACTCGCAAAAAATAGCCCTTCCATCTGCCGGACTAAGGCTGTCCAGTGTCCAGACTCGCGTGTTGATTCTTTTTAAATATATTTTGACCGGGCGAGATGGCTTGGTTATGGAAAACATGATCGAAGTAGTCAGCGTTTTCAACGCGAATAGAATCAACAAATCCTACTTCTGTGGTAGCAGTAAATCGAATAGTTTCAGAAGTAGATTTCGTCATTGGCGGGCAATCTCCGTGCGGTCAGTTGCGCATTTCCTCTGTCGAATCAAAAGGCCGAAAAAACTACTGTTCTGATTTGCTAATTTTCCCCCATGTCCTGGTATAATTTGAATCCGAGCATTACTGTGCGAACACTGAAAACAATCTCAATCCAGGCCGGAAGAAGGTTGCAGTTCAGCCGCCTCTGAAATTCGTTCCCGCGGGTCTGCAACGTGAAGTGCCGTCGCGTGTGCAAACGACCGACGACGATTCCAGGAATCGAATAGCCGGTAAGTGCATAGTTTGATTCAGTAAATGCGGCGTGAACGAGGCCAATAATGTGGACAGTTATCACTATGTTGGTTTAAAAGTTTGAAGAAGTCTATTCCATGTAAGTATAAAACCAGAGATTTTCAAGATATGTCTACACTACAAGAAGGCAAGAAAATTACTCGGTCTACTAGTTCAAGTAGGTAGATTTACAGGTCGTCGTGAGAAGCTACATACAAAGTTGGAACACTCATTTTCACGTCAAACACAAATCACTAACGATACAGCAGATACGTACATTTGTACTAACGGAATAATTAGAGATTACACTCATAAAAGGGATTCAAACGTATCTCTCAACTACAGTTTCTATTTCACATTATCCAAAGTGTGGACGCAATATTACGATTGCTTTAATAAGGAGTGAAAATAGTTCGGAGCGTAACCGCTTGAGGTGAAAGTAGACAAAGTGGTGGCTTTCGGCGATGAAATCACTCTTTTGTGACAGCGCATTCGTAACATTGGTTTCAGTCGAATCTAAATAGCATCCACTTTCATATCACCCCGCGCTCACTGTGATAAATATAGAAACACGGGCTCAATACTGTCATATTTTGGTGAGAAATAGCGGAGATGTAACTATGGATCGATAATTAGAATATGATATCTGGCCATAAAATCTTCCCACTGATAATAACAGATCTTTTGCTGGCTCAACACTTCCATACAAGCTCTACCTACGGCGCATATATGCATGGATATCGGCACTTTTACACTATATAGTTATGTACTTCAAAAATTAGTTTCTCGAACATATTATCGGCCCCCACCCGGTGGGTCCCAAAGGCACACGGCCCGGGTCCAATTAGACATACTTTCAAAAAACTGTGTTCAAACTTTTCTTGTTGTTTAATATAACTTAAGCTGCAGCCAGCCAAAGAAGAATGTTTGGTTGCAACCGTCAAAAATAATGGAATAAATAATAACTCAAATTTTGCCATAAAATCACGTTTCAATTTAGGCTCGAACTTACAAATTTGAGGGTACATACATATTGCCCGTAAATCGATATCTTCACTTCCAAATAGCTCGTTATGGCGATAAAACATCATAGGCAATTTTTGCATGAAGAGTCTCTGCATGTAGACATGTTTCAGTTGTTGCATGATCAGTTGGTGCAACAATTTTGCTTGATTTGGCTATTGTATCATCGGTCGCCATCCTATAAATTTTATGGATGAATCGAAAAAAAGCTCACTCGAGAAGGGTTTGGAATATGTGCCATTATATATTCTGATACAAGCTCTACACTTCCATTTAATTTTTTTTTACTGTTTTGGCCGCGTTGAAGGTTACAAAGAAAAATATATGCGTCGATCATAATTTATTTTACACCTCCATAAACTGAAAACCTCTGTCAGAGACCCTATAACTCGCGCACGTCAAAAGTTTTTTCTACGCGAGGAAAGATTCCGCCAGCATGCCGTTGTGGACAAATTCACGGAGTGTAATCATGGAGTTATCATGGATATTGGCTTCCGCATTAAAGTAACCGTACAAAGTTTAAAGTGGGTTAGTGGTGTCCAGTTTCGATGGTGTGCTCACCAAGTGTATAGTGCAATGTATCATCATTGTAGTGTGTTTCTTTTAACTGATCTTAGTAAGGACGACGTCAATTTATTTAGGCCGCAGTAGAAGAACACTGACACGAGAATCAACGACGTCTGGGTGGTCAACCGCGAAACGTGGGGGTTGCTCGGCGCCGCTGAAGAGTCAATCCATGCGACCTGGACGACCGACGTCATCCAGACGACCGACGTCATCCAGACGACCGACGTCATTCATTGTAGTGGACAGTAGTTCGTCAGACGAAAACTCCGGTCAGTGATCAACAATTGTTATTACTCACGGGGGGAGTCGAGACCAGTTGTTTTCAGCGTATTTGCCACAGTTCTCACTGCTCGGTAGTTATGGCTTTACAATGAAGGAGCACTAAATATTCTGGGAGAACGCATGAATGGTTACTAGTTTAAACTCCTTCCATTTCCACCTAACCTTTTGAAGTTGCGTTTTGTACAGTAGAAAGCAGGATTTTGGATTACCTTTACAAGTAAAATTGTCATACACCAATTACACCATATCACGATAATTAACTGAAAGTGTTTTTAGACAATTCAGATATTTGTGGTATTCATTTCCTTTGTTCTTGAATAAGCACATCGCAGTCGCGAAACTAACCACTTCTGGTTAACTGCAGATATCTGCTCTTTGAAACCACTGATTTGTGTACTTGTACAACTTCTTTTGAACGTAGCGTTAAAGCATTTGGAAACACTACCTTTGGTCATAATGGGATAGAACTTGGTGGCGTTGTACTGCCTCTGTCTGTGTACAAGGGTTGTCCATAATTTGGAATATCTCAAGATTTATGCGTATCCATGTCTCATTCTATAGATTATAGGTAAAAAACGTCAATGAACCTGCAATAAGCCCACAGGAAAGTCGTTAACATTTGTCTAAATGCGTTTGAAAGTAGCTGCCGTAGAGTGGGCGTGTCAGCGACCATAGAACGGCAAGCAGACTAGTAATCACAAAATCTCGGCGTTTGATTGGCTAATCTGCTATGCATCAATGATCACGACGTTGGCGGCTTGTTGATCAGCTGGTCAAGGAGTCGGCTGACCGCGGTGATTGCCAGTGCATTATAGGTTGGTCCGCAACTAATGATTTAGGATTAATTCAGTACATGCTGAGCTACGAAATACATGATTAACTAAGAACAGCTGCTTCACAATATCTTTAAATGCATGGCTGTATTGCTTATTGTGAAGGTAACCGTTGTAGCCTGTATGCCTTGATTTCATTGATGGAAACCACAAAACACGCATTTAGACAAATTTTAACGACTTTCCTATCAGCTTATTGCAGGGACATTGACGTTTTTTATCAATAATCTACAGAATGAGACATGGATACGCATCTTTTTTGAGATTTTCCAAATTATGGACAACCCTAGTCTAGTGTACACACGCTTTCTCAATATTGGTAATCCGCATGAATATATGTCAAGACGGGAATATTTACATATACATCTTACTTCATCTCATGCATGTATATATCGAACCAGTGAGCGATGGCTATGCATGAAATCTCACACGTTGTGCGTTTTCTTTACCAGTTGACCGGCTGGAGCGGCGAGATGCAATGCTGGGAATTACACGCACCAGGCGACCGTCCAAAATGGCGGGTAGGGATATATTCCTAACTATTTATTTATGGCGTTTTTCAGTAAATGAATACTGCATTAACGGTGATACCATAGAGACCTAATTTTATCAATAGTTTTAATCGTTCAGTGTAAACGACAAGCCGGTGGATTTTCCGTTTTTTTCTTCATGAAGTATGATGTGAGAATACTGTTTTGCAGCACTTTTTGATTTCATATTCAAAATGTACACCAGTGCAACTCAGTCTAAATGGTGGCACTGAACCTTTATCGACTGCGAGACAATTAAAAACTGAACCGTCAATGTGTATTGCGTACCGCCAAGTGCGGAAAGATAAAAAGGGTTGAATTCACACGCCGCGGAATAGGCCGTGCCGAAAACAACCAAATTAATTTACAATGCACGGTATATTCAGACCGGTCATAATGAAAGAGATGAAATCTCTAGGAAAATAATGTGTTAGGTAGAAAATCGATCCATCAAAATATATAATAATATTGAATCTACACTAGGAAATTACAATAGGGTTCGAGAAACATCATTGCAAAGGATAGACATTGAGAAGCTATTACTCAAAATCGAATATGTTACTTCAAACAGCGCGACCTTACTATTTGAATCCAGCGTATTCAATACAGAATAATCTCCTTCTATTGTAGAGGCAGTTGATTGCAGAAGAATCTATCGCAATAATAACACTACGGGTATGTCTTCTTTTGTCCTTTGAAGGTGCAGTGCCGAGTTAATTGATTTAAATTATTGATGGGTTGACCAAGCACAATTCGCTGACTTAACTACATGTAGCGCTTCTTTCTTGTTATCATGTGATTACGGGATAAGTTCACAAAAAGTCACCAAAGACTCACAAACGAAAAGCTGAATATTCCAAGCAAAGTTTCGAGCAATTAAGTTTTGAAATTGGCAAAGTACATGCTCGTTTAGTGCGGTATTTCTTTTCATACTGCCAGCGCCATTCGCAGTTGAAATGCGAAGTTAAAATGTAGAGAATTTCAACCCAAAGAAGGCATAATGACGTGTAAAATTGTAATAAATAAAAAAGTTAAGTTTCACAGTGTAGAACCTATCAAGGTTCGTTTGTGAACCCCCTCAGTTTCACAGGTTCACACACAGAACGCGAACACGAACCTCACGTTCACACCATCCCTATAAAAATGTTTCGCAGCTTTGCAATACTGAACTTCCCCATGCCTAAATAAGCTGAAAATCTAGTATTAGTTGAAAGCTAGTATATATTGCTATTGTCAAACATTTAACGTCAACGTATGATCTGATTCAGTTGGTGAAGCTAACACTCTTCGACTGTCGCGTCACCCATCTGAAGATTCAATCTCTGATGACCTACCAAGGCAGAGGTGGATCATTGCTGAGGAGAATCTCGGTCAGTTGCACTAACACTCGGTAGTCTCGCTGAACACTGGTATGCAGGGTTGTAATGACTCGAGTCATTGCGCAGAACTCGAACCAAGTTATATGACTCGAAACTAGGACAACCAAGACATACATTTCAATGCACCTTCGAAGAATAGTATACAGCATTAGTGGTACATCGTCTATCAGTCCTGATACTTGGACAATAGGGACCAAAACTGTTACAACCGAGTAAAAATACTATATTATGAATTCGATCCATAATATATCACTAGGGCTGATTGAAAAAAGTGGGTTAAACCGGATTGAACTGAAATCTGACCAGTCAACATAATGACTTGGACTCGTGTTCGAGTCAAAACAATATGACTCTGACTAGGTGGGGAATTAGAAATGACTGGTCATGACTCGAGTCTAAACTAGTAGGATTGAGTTATGACTCGGAACCTTGTGACCTGGTTACAACCCTGTTGGTATGCATTAAAAAGGTCACAAATTTGTGTTACAGTTACAATGTGCCTGTGAGGTAAATATTTGATGTGAGAAATATCTCATGGCGTCATATGATGGGGGACGCACTTGGTACCTTCGACATATTCACTCGTGAACTGGGCTTATATTTACTCGTTTTTATAATCGTCGCGACTTTGACGCTTTGAAACTTGATCGACAACTTTTACATTTTTTCGGTTTTCAAGGTTGCTGATCACGAATATCACATTGGTTTTACCAGACTGGTTATAGAAAAAAAAAGATTTATACCCCTAAAAAGGGTAAAATCACTGTATTTACCCTTGACTATTTCACTTAGTAAGAAGTAATTTTTAGATTTTACTACTTTTATACTGCGCATAAATGGAGAATTGACTGCGATAAACACTCATGTCGTTCTCAGTTAATCAATCAATATTAACATGACCTGCATCAATCAATATTAACATGACCTGATGCGAGAACTTTGTTTGTCAAAACGCAGTCTGTTAAGGCTAAAAAATTCACTTTTGCACAATAAAAGTATATTCTCTCCTATACCAATTGGTCATTCTACCAAGATGAAAGAGGAGTATAAAGCTATCAAGTTTGTCCCTGGAACGCTTAATTAAAATACTAATATGTGTCTCATCTATTTTCATTTGTAAAATGATGATTTTCCGTGACGCCAACAAAGCGGGTATACCTAGTATCCACATCAAACGAGAAGCTTGATTCTGAAATCTTTGATGGATCTCAGATTCGAATACGGACAATGGATTCAAATTTCATAATAGGAAAGGTGCTCACTGCATGGCATCCTTTCTAGCATGTAGTAATTAAAACTTTTTTGGAAGATCACAAAGCACCCAACTACAAACAGTTGATCCGAGAATTGGTATCTGCATTAGGAAACCTTGGAGCAAGCATGAGCATTAAATCGTACTCCCCATTCAGTCATCTTGATATATTTTCTGAACCGAATTTTTATCCGAATTATCTCCAAAAATAGAGCCAATATGAAAGACCAAGGTCATATTCGGAATCGGTGCCCTTCTGAACCCCCAAAACCACTCTTACTTTGTCGGCCTAAGAATAGGAGTTGACCAGTGATAATATTGTTATTTGTACTGATTCAAGCCGAATAGGTCGAGCCGATTTCGACTGCCGTTATTATGCACTTGCACATGGTACGAAAAAGACACATGTATCACTTAGAACAGAGGTCTCAAACACGCGGCCCGCGAGAGTATTTTGTGCGGCCCGCGACGGCATTTTGGAATTTCAAGTATTTAACGATATATTCAAGTGAAATCATCTCAACAAAGTTGTTGTTTTTTTCTTTATCCATGTTATTATCGGTGGCGAGTAAGGTAGTAGTACGCTCTACAGCTGCAACACCAATGAATTCTTCGCCGATCAGACATTTCTATATTCCAGGGGTTCTTAACCAGGGTCCGTAGACCCCATCGGGGTACGAAGCACCACATCAGGGTTTACGAGATGCATATGGAACTAGGCCTATATGCTGTGGAATATTTTCTTGGCCAATTTATTCAATTACAATATAGTATTCGCGCTACGCGCGAATTTTTGTGAATGGGCTTACTGATTTTTAATATAGGTGCATCAGAAATTGTAATGAAAATGGGCAGGGGAAGCACAAGCACAAGGGGCACGATCGCTAAAGAGGTTAAGAAGCAATGCCATTACTATGGCTCAATAATGATTATATTTAGGTTGTTCCAATAATATTCGAAGGCAAAATCTAACGCTGATTTAATTTGCCTTTGGCAATTACAATAACATTAGCCCATATTTATCACGACTATATCAAAACCAGAATTAGCCTACACCGCTGAAATGCTCTGATATCAGTTCAATCCTCAGTAGATTTTAAAATATTCTATATAAAATTGTGGCACGTCAAAGGTCCACTAGCTGCAATATTATAACCCGACAGTTTTACGATGTCATGCTCATGATGCATCCTCGCGCATGATGTCTATAACTCATTAGTAAAAAATTATGCCCGGCACAAAAACAATTTTATTCAAATATTTGAAAATGTGATTTTTTTCGTGTCAAGCGTGAATAGTACAATAGGAAATTACGTTTGCACCATGTTTGTGGAATACCTGTCGGCGAGGTCCCGTGGAATGAGGCCTACTTGGAAATTATACATTGCATATCCCTATTATTGATGCTGCGTCCCGCGGCGTCACCCAAAACTGGGAAATGACCCGCGAGCACATTTGACTTTGAGACCTCGGTCTTAGAATGAACGTTTCGATGCATTATTTTCAAAATAAATGAAGCTTCGCACCCTTTCATATCATAGGGTTACCCTACGTCCTCCTTTAGGATAATTTGTCCTCCTATTTATGTATTTCAAAATGTCCTGCGAGGACGCCGAAAAACTCCTGCTTTTTGGCGAGTCGTCCTCCGTCACAGATTTTACAACTAGGATACTGAACAGGTTCGACTGAAAATCGACCTAAATGACGAGAAATAGCTAATATTGCAGTTCGAACGGGAAATTCGTGGTTTGAACGAAAGTGACGACTTTTTTTTAGTCAACATCTACAAATTTAAGTGAAAAGAACGTGAAATGGAGCCGAGCGAAATGAATGACCTTTTTTACTCAACTCCGCAAAAGCCGCTGTTTTGAGATTTGATTAACCCAACTTGTGATTTTGTAAAAATTTCCTCCTTACCCGATTCCAAAATATGGCGACCCTATCATATCAGCATCGCAGTATGTCGCGCATCGATACGCAGTAAGTATATTCACGACAATTATATTTATGAGAAGTACTTATCGAACCACACCGCTGTCATAGAAACCCGTAATGTCCTAGTATAAAGTGATAAAGAATTGAAAAATATTCTTCGATAAAGTGTAACTGATCTTTTCATTGCGGTCGCATAGAATGAAGATACTTGACATTGCAATGCATTTCTTGATTTATTACGTATCACTTCATAGTGCTCGATTTTACACACCCACATTTGGAGTAAAAACGTCGGTATGGCTACATTCGACGTCGTCCGGGTATATTCTTGTATAACAATATTGATATAAGTATGTATTTTGGCAGAGGATGAAATGATACCATTGCGGACGACCACAAGTTTGTCGCCAACAGGGATAGAATCCGGTTCGTATTGGCGACCGGAGGAGAGAGAAGGTATGGGGAGGTCCAGAACCGTTTTAAAAGCTACTGCACTTGGCAATTAAGATCATTGTACAATTTTCGCGTTCTTCATGATCGCGGTGCGCGTACAGCGAGATGTATAGGGCAATGTTGTGGAAGTGCCATTAATTAATGGAGCGTGTGATATAGTCCGCTAGCATGTGTCAAAATGGTGAAGTGGTAGGCGTTGTTTTTTGAGTAGAAGTTGAAGACACGCCGTATATTTCCAATTGAGGACAAGTGGAAGTAATGGTTTCTAACATACGTCAAAGCTAATTCTGCGAGCAACCGATCGCATACCGTTAGCGGTTAATCGCAGGTGACTACTTCAGTGAAAAATGACTAATTTCACTACAGATATGGCACGAACTTCGAGAATATATATTCGATCAGTCATTCAGGGGCTCTTTCACCCGGTGTTAGACAATTTTACCCCTATTAGTGGTGAAAGCATATCCAGTAAATTGTTAAGTCCTTTAGTTAAACAGAAGTGTAACAAGTATATAATTTTACCAAACAAACAATGCCGAGTAGGATAGGAAGCAGGCTATAGACATAGCCACTCGAATAGGTAATTCAAGTATGCGAATGGAGTACTCAAGAATAATGTAGCAATACTGCGGTACTGACCATATCTGGTGATTCCTTTCC
Organism: Botryllus schlosseri; assembly: GCA_000444245.1. NCBI lineage: Eukaryota > Metazoa > Chordata > Ascidiacea > Stolidobranchia > Styelidae > Botryllus > Botryllus schlosseri. The sequence continues at coordinate 10,338 of ATSW01036136.1, forward strand.
CTATACTGCATGGAAAAATTGTGATAAATAACAATTGCTCTACTTGCTGAATGGGCAAGCTGGGGTGATTTTTCGTAATATATCATCATCATCATCAGTTACAGCGGCCGTTTCTCCAAGGTTCATTACTGGATTTTTTCTATGAGATTTTCAACCATAAAAGCAATGAGAAGATATCCACATAAGTAGCATACTACATCCAACTACAACCTACATCTCAATCGAAAGTGTAATAAGTGAATGTTGACAGAAAACCTTCTCGGAGGAGAAAGTAGAATGTAAACTTAACCACTAGACCATGCAGTGCAAGTAGGCAAAACCACTAGAGCATGCAGTCCAAGTAGGCAAACTACCAGACTCGAGATCAGGCGTTTCCAGCGTATATGCCACAGCTCCTACTGGATACTTCTGCCTTTACAATAAAGGAGCACAAATATTCGAAGAGAGGGCTGGAGTGGTTATGTACTCCAACTCCTTCCAATTCTATCTACGTTTTACAATTTGGATATTGTACAGTAGAACGAAGGGATTGGGAATACCTTTACAAATGAAATGTCATACTGTTTTTTTTACCTGTGACTACCCATTTAAATTGATATTTCCCTTATATTTACTGCAAGAATGATGACATAACCGATCACTTACTGACTTGTCCAGCATGTGGACTTGCTTTAGGCAATAAAATCTATTCCAAAGGTACACCGTGTAGCTATTTGACCGCGTGTGTACCTTGATACTGACAAAGCACGACGCATGATACCGTATACAATTTGCGACTTGCAGATGTTCCCAGAATCCGAACGCATAAACACGAAATGTCACAATCCGAACCAAGCGATTCGTCTGTGGAAACCGAGCTTTGCCGTATAGAAGAGGGACCAAATCCAGATAACTATGCTGCTAGTCCAGATTTCCACACAAGGCCAAAAAGTACGATAGGTTCTACACCCGCTGGACTACGTAGCAAAAATGAAGAAACCGACGACATTGGTGAGGCAAATTGTTGTGTGTGCTGTCAGTCGAATATGACTTTCAATAATCGATTGAATTGCATTTTTGGATATTCGTCAGGGGTGATAAAATTATGACAGCATTTCTGCTGCTCAACTAAAATTAATATACTATTTCATGTTAAAGTTACAAGTTGAAGTAGAAGTAAATAGGTCTGATAACTATACTGCTGTAATTTCGAAATGTTGATTCCGAGTAGATACAAGTGTCATTTGCAATGGTTCCGAGCCTTTTTGGATGTCGGAGCCGCATTTCAAACTTGTAGAGTACTTGTGAAGCCGGATGAAAACACTGGAGTACTTATAATGACAATTTGAAGGCAGCAAGCTTACCACTAAATCCCATCATCCAGCTAATTAAAAAGCATGCTCATTGCACATAGACTGCTATAGATTTTAGCATTGATAGACGCACATTTGCGTGTGCTATGCATTAAAATGAACCGAAAATGCATATCGTTACTACGGCCTGAGAC
>ATSW01036198.1:0-14544 GCA_000444245.1 Botryllus schlosseri
CTATGATATAGAATTCCTCCAAACAGCTTAAAACACAGCACTACATAACTTCTGAGTATTTAGGAAGCTGCCGGAAGTTGAAAAACAAGTTGCAAAAGTTGCAAAAACTTGCCCTAATGATCAGGAATAAGTATGCTTAGCAATTAATCACGCTCCTTCAATAGTGGAGAATGCAGACAGCTTCTTATCATTTCGTATTATTGCCATGTCAGGTCACACGTAATATCATTTTCAAGCTGTAGCTTAAATCTAATTAGAGTAGATAAACGTGTAATGTTTACACTTTTACAATGTATACTGTATGAAGCAAACACATCCCTGATGTTCATTTATATCAACAAATAAGTTTCAGTTCATCCTTTTGTGTCGCGAGATATCATCCCCTAGCTTCCTTTGAGCGATACGCATTAGGATAAAGCTAACTTGTCTTATGCAACACCAGGAATTACTTGCAACCAATAATCACTTTAGTCTTAGCGTGGGTTAATTGTCGTACCCACTATACGCACTTCAAATGCAACGTGAACGCGGCATTGCATGTCATCTTCATATCGACAGTTGCACGTCCCGCGGACGGCTGTAGGAAAGGAGAAGTTTTTATAATGAAATGACTTCACAAACACATATGCATCGTGATTTGAAAGATAATATGACACAGCAATGTCCGAAATAGCAATTTCAGGTATCAATCAAGAGCGCCTAATCTTGAGCTGACCCCGCTACCCCCTTGCTATACATATCATTCTATGATCATAGATTAGTTACACCATAGTGTCCTATATGGTGTGGACACAAGCAAATCTCACGGCTCAGTGAAATTGGTCTTCGTCACACTTTCCATTTGGTTAAAGGCAATTTGACGGTCACCGGTATTAATCGAAAGCTAAAGCGGTACTGATTACGAAAATATAAATTTTATTCTGCTCGTGGTCCTGGAACCCCCCAAAATCAGCCTCGAAGCCTCGAATGTTGCATTGTAACGGAGTTTGGTATTGCAAAGCAACGGAGTTTGGTGTTGCAAAGCAACCCGCAAGCGTATTGGCCATTGTTGCGCAACCGATTGAGCATTCACAGTTCACACTCCCACTCTCGTACGGACTTGCTCCTATGAGCTGCTCACGCGGCATGGCCGCGTCACAATACCAAACTCCGTTACAATGCAACATTCTAGGCTGATTCTAGGGAGTTCCAGGACCACGAACAGAATAAAATTGATATTTTAGTAATCAGTACCGCTTTAGCTTTCGATTAATACCGGTGTTATCAAATTTAATGCTCGGCAATCCGGTCATCAATTTCAGTATATAATCCTTGAATTAAGAACTCGTTAATCGCTAGCCTAATCCATAATAATTTGCAACCTCGCAAGTAGGGCCAAATGCCATACTTATTGATGATCATGCTCAGGTAGACCTAAAATTAAGTTGCGCATTCTTTTTGTAGGATTTTACTCTGATATTAAATCGATTTTATCAAACGATCTTATGATTAGGGCTGGGCATAATGATTCGAGTATACTCGAATCTGAATCGAGTATTAATTTTGATGATTCGAGTCGAGTACTAAAACACGATTTTTTCGAGTACTGAAATTGTACACTCCTTGCAACTGAAAAGTAATTTATTAACGAGAATTATAGTTTTGATAGTAATTTTCACTGAGGAAGCATTGAAATCTTGCCGTGTCGCAGCATACGAGTCATAGTACAAAGCTACGAAGGTCACTGGAAATAACACATTTCCGAAGTCATGATCAATCCACAACATTGTCACGAAGTGCAATGAAATCATTATGGTTGCAAAAATACCAAATTATCTTTAATGTGATGGATAACATGCGTTATGTTATTTGTGGTGGCATAAAAGGCAGACTTGGACAACTAGAAAATTTTTAGCTTCTCTAAATTAGATTAGAATTAGATTACCGGCATTTCGCTCTAATTTAGTGAAATTGGACAACTAGAATTATCTAGTTGTCCAACCATATACTTGGACAATTAGAATATTTTCAGCTTTTCCAAATTAGATTAGAATTAAATTACTGACATTTTGCTCTAATTTAGTGAAATTAGACAACTAGAATTATCTAGTTGTCCAAGTCTGATAAAAGGTACATATTTGAATTTCAACATAGTATATACTGTTGTGACGTCATAATGAGTGATACTCGAATACTCGACTCGACTTGAAGCATAATACGTGATTCAGAATCGAATCACTCAGGTACTCGATTTTGCCCAGCCCTACTTATGATGACCTGGGAAACTACCTGTTTGTTACTTGTTGATGTTAACCTGATTGTAGCAATGGGCTCGCTGTTTTGTTGATATGTCATCCTATATATTATTCTCTCATCCTAATACATAGCAGCTGAACCAGCATACTTTAATTCGAAAACAATGTATGGGAGTGTGCGTGGCGATTACCAAGACAGCGAATGGTAGTCATGCTAACAAAATGAATTTATAAAACTGTACACTGTATACCATGCGTAATGATTATGCGGACTACGACATCGTGAAGTTATCAAGTCCGTGCTTACGACCAAGTGATCATTTTGAATTTTCATTTTAGGATTGTAAACGTATCGAAATTTTACAGCTGAAGTAGTTACCTATATGTCAAATAGCCGGCTCCATCATTATTGGTACGAGTTTCAAACGCCCGACGCAAACCTGCAATGCATAGGTCTATCTATTAGGAACCCCTGATATCATCATGCAATCATATATGTTGATTGATCAATGATCAGTAGAGGTGATACTGCTCGAAGACTGTCTTTGTTTTCGAAGAGCCGCACTGGATCTTTAAATTTTAGTTTCGATTAAATAGTCTTACGATACACATTTCTATTTATTCAAGTAAATAGCGGTATTGGATAGTTTGTACATGTCGTATCATCACAACCGTTGACGATGCGGCTTTTGTTTTAGGATTAATGTATTTGTAGTACTGAGATTAGAACCGCTATAGCACTATTTTAACCACTCCTCATTATGTTTTTGTCAGTTATCACGGGCTCGTGACAGTTAAAAGACAGGACCACGTCATGCGTAGCTATAATTTTCCAATATCTGCCACACCTTGATGTGGCTTTAAAATTGCGATATGACCTACTTATACATGTACTTGAGTAACATCGCTGGATCCTTTGATCATCTTGCAAGTATCGCGTGGTAAAGATGAGGTGAAGACTTTTGTACAAGTTTGGATATTCGGGTTTCTCTTGTAAAATGAATTGGAGATTCCATATAGAAGGAGCGATAAAACGTATCCGATAACGACCATTTTCGCATTATATCGGCGCCACCATTAACCGTTGAGCGGGACCGAAATACAAGCGGCCCTGCAGAGAGCATATCTTACCCGTGTGGGTAGAAATAGTCGTAAATTGCACGTAAAATATTATCGTTTGATAACAGTTTGTTTTCGATTAGTACATCTCTAACTAAAACACTGAGGAAGAGCGCATTAAATTGTGATTACCATCATAATAAAACATCTAGAAACCGGTAATATCAAATTAAAAGATCATTGACCCATTTCGGCCGCGGTTACGACTCGAATCCAATTTGACGACTAATGCGGTACAGTAGTTCAAAGGCGTCTCCACCTGGACACCGACGCTCCTGTTTGCACGCGCAATCATATATCCGACGAAAAATTCGCCGAACGGTAAAACACTGTGGAAATAAGTATAATATCGCATAAAAAGCAATAAAACATCATCGTATACGTCGTAACCATTTTTTTGATGTTCATTACTATGTAGCAGCGAGCGGCAAAGATAATAAAGCATCTGTTTACGATCGTGTTTGAACGTAAAATCGGTAATTCCTTTAGAATGTTGGTTTGCGCGTTTTCCTTTGCCTGTTTGACTTCGAGCGCGGGAGACAAATAATAAAACGGCACGGTAGGTGATCAACTGTAGCGACGGGACCGTGAGGTCTTTCGATGGTCCGATTATCGAAATCGGATGTTTTCGTTTAACGACGGACAGTGCAAATACGCCCGGCCATTCGTCGTCGCAGCCTCGGCGTACAGACGGGGAAAATGTTGAACGCAACAGCGCGTTATTTGTTATAGTACTTTAACCGCACATATATCACTGCATTCGATTTAGAGAGTGCACGAGTCACTGGAGTGGCGCTCTTGACAGACGTCATTACGCATGTCAGCACCGTAAGAACCTAATGTTTAGGGCTGAGCACAATGATTCAAGATTTTTTCGAGTACATCATTTATACACCTCTTTTCACTGAGATTTATAGTTTATATATAAAACGAGGCTTATAGTTTCTATACTCGCTTTCCCGTCAGTAGGATCCTTGGAACCTCGATTAATGGTATAGCGAAGCATCCAAAACATACAGTACAAGGCTACGCATATCAATGGAAACGTCATATCCGTGAAGTCATGATCAACCCTCAGCATTGTCACAAGTGCAATGAAATAACTATATGGTCGAAAAATACTAAATTACCTTACATGTATAATGTAACTGGCATTACTTTATTTGTGCTGTCACCAAGGTACGGCAATACAGTAGTGTAGATCGACCCGGAACGCCGGATATCAACGAAAGGAGCGAGGAGCGTACTATCGAAACTTCCATAGAGCATTGACTGATGTCCATTGTCCACTTTCCATCGATGCGTCGACCTATAGGCTTTACGAACGAATAATAATTCGGCTGCGTTCAGTCCATTGCCGCCTAAAAGCGCACTTTGGCGAAATTGGATGTAGCGAGACCGATCTATGCGACCATTGTACGGTATACCTGAAACAGTCGAGCATTTTTTGCTGCACTGCCATCGATACGATTTCCATGGAAACTTTTTATTCGACAGGGCCCCGTGAGCTCAAAATCGCCGCAACACTCGAAAATTTATTGATCGTCCCGGAGATGTTATCCCATGTTGCAGAGTTCGTTTTATCGTGTGGTACATATTTGTAAATCGGTTTTTGCCCACGTAATGTCCCAAAGTCCGCGAGCGCTCGAAACTACTCTTATAAAAAATTCGGTATACCGCCTACACATTCTAGTCCGTGACGCACCTGGCCTTACAGGCGAAAGGCGTCACTCCCCTTTTCATCAATAATAATAATAATATGTATGGTCGCATGAAACTTTCCAAGTCCCTCATGCTATTTTGATGTCATAATGAGTAGTACTTGAATACTCGGCTGGAAGATTAGTACTCGGAAATACGGTAATCGTAAATCGGAAACCTAAAAGACGCGGAAGTATGAATCGAATCCCCCAGGTAGGCCTACTTGATTTTGCCCAAATTTTGCCCGCTTACTTTTGCGATTACTTTGGTTTTGATTCGCAACACGCAAGATCTTTTTCATCTATTGCCGTTGTATGCAATGACACTTTTTTCCCGATGGATAGATCCATCGGCTAATTGAAGTGGGCAAAAGGTACATTTATCGATGTTGGACAATCAGCCTTGTTGACACGAACCAGGAACGTAGCACACTCTTTTGAATATCGGAACCTTTCCAAATGCCACGCCTGCTTTCGCCATGCGTAACGTATGGAACTAATAATTGTCTAATGACTTCGTCTGGATTGTTGAATTTGAAGAAGTATTTGTATTCCAATCTCATCGTACGTAACGATCCCACGTGCTCTAAGTCTTACCTCATGCCAAATGAATATACGGCAATTCAGATGGTTCAATTCTTTCTCTAATTCGTTGATATGTGGCAAAAATCAAGTAAATTGCATCACAACAACTGCGATAAAATTCTTAGAAAGTGGTATCCAGAACTTTGCCTGTTTTTTTGTTTTTGTTTGATATTCACGGCGTTTCGACCACATTGGTCATCTTACACCAGGCCGATATTCTTTATTTTTGATTCCATGTTACCGACTTGTAGCACGGCCCACTTCTAGGCTTTTATAAGACAGCGCTTACGCGGATCACGTGGCGAGGAAGAGCCTAGATAAACCCGCAACACTTATTTAAGAGTTCTGGAGTCGACCTCGATCGGAATCGAACCCGCCACCCATTGGGTGTTGTAGCTGTGGATCATACCACTACGCTATCACACCACTTATTGGCTTGTAATAATGTTCAACATTTACTCTGTTACGGAACAGAAAGTGCCAAGGAACATTCAAATTGAGCAGGTCGTGTCCATATAAGTATACGGTTAGAATTAAAAGTTTGGATCATACAGTCGTACAGGATGCACGGAGTAGCATCAGAGATAGATTCGATCAACACCGGCGTCTTCAGCTCGCGCGATAAGGCCCCTTAGAAAAATATCAGAGGTATCATCTTAGCTAAACACTCGAGTCGTTAGAAACCGCGCTATCACACCTGTCGACGCGTTGGGCCCGTCATCTCCTACGACTTCAAATACTTTGGTTTGTAATGGTTTTGTATGCTCCCACACTATTGTACACTTCATTATGTCATCTGACAAACACGTTGCGACAAATTAACTTCCTACACTTCCTCTCAGTTTGAGATAAGGCACCTTCTCTACGAGGGACTGACTTTTGGCTACTTCGCACGGACGTCTCTCCTTCATATTGGCGAAATTATGATGTCGCGATCAATTGATGCAATGATACAAACACTGTATTAACTATGTTCCAATTAAGAATACTATGAGCGACTACATTGTCGCTGTAAACCAGGGGTGTGTATTGTACATTTGTGTAGTCTTTTTGACAAGAGGACCATATATGAATTGTTAAGCGAAAACATGGGCCCATGTTGGATTTTCTAGTATATAGCTTCAAGAACAATCATCCTATAAAGAATTGGTTGCGAGACTTGCAAATGAAGTTTTACATCGAACTACAGATAACAATGGCTAACAGCTGAAATCAAATCGTAAGAGGGAAATTTTTGTTTCAAGTTATTGAATGCATTTTGTCAAAAATGTTGATGTGCAAAGTCGGATGTACATATTCTCGCCAATTTAGTATAATTGACATATCGCTTAGCTTATTTATTTTAGCTCAAACGTATCAGAGTAAGATGTATTATAGCAACCCATTTCACGAGACGCACATCATTAGGAATGTAGCCTATACTTTGCTGCGGGTGCAAAATGTTTCTCGTCGGCAGCGCAGGTTCTACAACCGTGTTATACACAACTTGTGTTCAGGGCTTTCTGGTTGAGATTAACAAAGCATATTATGTATTGCGATTACGGAATTACAAGCCTTGTAGCAGCCTGTAGTGTGCTGGCTCACATTCGGTATGAGTCACCGCTAGAAAGATGCCTAAATAAATAAACAAGATGATCTTTTCGGCTACTAATGATGTTTATTCTATTTTATCTCAAATGAAGAATTACGGAAGAGCTTTGTTAGCTCATGACAAAATTAATGATGCTATCTCGTTTCTCAAGGAGTTGGCTTCTGTTGTTCAGTCAACAGTCCAAGTCGATAACGGCAAGCATTTCAGATACGCTGGTACGAAATCATTTTAATGCAGATTTGTAGAGTCTATTCAACGATTTCCTCTGACTGAAAATACTGAAAAACACAATATGCGAAGGAAATTACGGCGTAGGTCTGTAAGAGACCTTGTCACACGGTGATTGTGTATAATCGTTCATTAATCGAATCGCATTTGAGCTGTAATGTACTGCAAAGATTAGTTTTTTGGGATTGGAATAGCAAATTTTCCAAAAATCTTTCATTTGATTAGTAAAGTATACCTAATTGGTTTTGATTATTTCCCTCGTTATTTCGACTTACTGAACGAGACCGTTGACATGACTATCTCTTCCGTTCCCTAATGCTCGAATTGATAACGAAATTTACTTCTACGCGGAAACGCCTTATCTCAAGTACGCGCCAGGTAGCGTAGGTACACAAAAGGTTCTGCACCCTTGCGCACAATGAGAGGGTCTCGCTCGATTTGAACAACCTCCCTATCAGTGCTGTCTGTATATATATACACAGGACGTGCAACATATTACAAAATCAAACGTTAGTCGCCAAATATGATGGCGTTCCCAACAAACTGCTAGTTATCGTCGTGTAACTCACTTAATTCTCTTTTACCAGTACACATCTACTTCCACTAATTAACAATGAACGTAAATACTAAAAAACGGGTAAAAGTCCAACAACTGATGTTGTCATACCCCAAGGTGGTCAGTAACGAAGTACTTCTACTTTTTTCAAGTACTCAAGTAGTTTTCCTCTACTTCTTGTACTTACTCAAGTAGATATGTTTTCTCGCTACTTCTACTTCGTAATATTTTGTGATCTACTTACTTACTTTTCGCTATTTTCTGTTTGTCAAGTAGAAGTAGTTTAATCCACCAACCAGGAAGATAGCATGAGGAATTTCGGGACTGTTTTCACGGAGTATCGACATTTATTTTCATAAAAGTTGAGTAAAGCCCAGAATTTTCTTCACACTTTGCGCTCAGTGGATACGGAGTAACCGTTATGATTTCACGAAAGTATAGGTGAATATAATTTAGGTAGCGGATTGACGTTGTTTCTGTTCACACCAGGTTGTCGCCTTTCGCCCATATGAAATATTTCATCACAGTATATATGGCTCATCATAACGTTTGAAACCGATGTTTCGCAATCTAGCATTTACTTATCATATCGTAAGCTAGCACTCCATGGCGTGTCCTAATCTGGAAAAGTGGACTCTGACTTTTGTTTTAGTTTTAGAGCTGTTTTAGCGTACCACCTTTGAAACTTTCTGGACTAAAGACATGAAACACATTTTCCGCTTTTAAAAGAAATTTCATTTCCAAATCCCCGTATCATTGAGTTATAATTACTATCAGTTCTTTTGTTTGGATAACATACATGTTGAAGTATAAAAGCAGGTGTAGTGAATGCCTCTAATTACCGGAAATAAAGCCACACAATATGGCATTTTTGCGATCCGCAATATTTTTTATTAATTTTTACTAATCGCGCAAAGTATTTGCACCGTATCCTGTACAACTTCTCCGTATTGCTCTTCGGCTAAACTACGGGCCTTATAATATGGGGGAGTGCGCCATACCATGATATTTTCTAAAACGTGCTGTTCGATTAACCAGAGGATTAGTATCGCATTTCCATACCAATGCTATTAATTTCATCCCATGATGCAGACGAATGCTTATGCTGTCAAAAATTGAATACCTCCTGGTATGCATCAATATGAATCAAGCTCTGCTCGTTTCGCATAGCTCAATTTGCACCTTTTGGCAATCCATGAGAACGAATTAAGATCGTTTTCACAACTACTTACTTACTTGAGTAGATTGAAAGTCAGTCAATTTTACTTCTACTTCAAGTAGTTTTAGGTTTCTTATGAAAGAAGTACTTATACTCGTCGCTACTTCTACTTCTACTTGAGTAGCTTTCTTGACTACTTTGACCACCTCTGGTCATACCCTATAATGTCATCATTAGGGTTGGGCAAAATCGAGTACTCGAGTGATTCGATTCTGAATCACGTAATATGCCTCAAGTCGAGTCGAGTAATAGAGTATCACTCATTATGACGTCATAACAGAATGTAATATGTCAAAGTTCAAATATGTACCACAAAAAATATACATGTTATCCATCACATTAAAGATACTTTGGTATTTTTAGACCATACCGATTTCATTGCACTTGATGACAATGTTGTGGGATGATCAGGACTTCGGAAATGTGCTGTTTCCAGTAACGTTCGAAGCTTTGTACTATATGCTTCGTATGCTACGATACGGCCAATCAAGTTTTCAAGGCTTCCACAGTGAGAATTAGTATCAAAGCTATAATTCTCGTTGATAAATTAACTTTCAGTGCCGAGGAGTGTATAATTTCAGTACTCGAAAAATTTGTCTTTTACTATTCGACTCGAATCATTAACATTGATACTCAATGCAGATTCGAGTACTCGGATCATTGTGCCCAGCCCTAGTCATCATTATAATGATTAAATTGCGCACGACCGTGTCTTTCCTGACGCAGGATTTCAATCAGCAACCATTGCTGTGTGTGCGATGATTACAGTTTACTACATGGCTTCTCATGTTGTCTTTTTTTAGCAATTGTTAGTGAGGAAACAGATTTTGAACTCTTCATTCACCAAACGGTAGACACGAGCAGGGCCGGACACAATTATTCGAGTACCCGCATCTGAATCGGGTTTTATTTGTGTTGATTCGGGGCGAGTCTTGAGAGACGATTTTCTACTAAAATTAAACGGCCCTTTTTCAGTAAGTAATAAATGGGAATTATATTCCCGTTACTTTCTTTACCGCTATAGAAGCCCTGAAACTTTCGGTTGGTTGTATCAGAGCATCAAAACACGTTGTACAGAGTCACACACGTTATTGAAAATGCAATTTCTGTGAAGTCGGTATCAACCCACTATATGTTTACTAAGTGCAATGAAATAGGTATGGTCGATATGCTACCAAATTATATTCAATGTGGTGGATAACTATAGAAATATTTTCCTTGTGGTTGCCTAAGAGTTACTGATTTTACCCGCATTATCCTTTCTTCCATTATGTTCTCGTTTTACTCAGCCCTAGACATTAGTTCGTTGCAGACATTGTGTAATTTGCATACCCCATATATGCTACAAGGGGTTGCTCTGACACTCAAAGCGTCGTCTGTTACGTACTTTCTAATTTATTTTTCGATAGGCATTCATTTTTAATTGTTCACAGATGGGCACATAGTTAAAGAACGTATAGTCCCATCACGCATTTTAGGAACGCCATTTGACGAACTAAATCACGGTTCCCAATTCAGCCCATTAAATATTTGATTTCTTCTAGACAAGAACTATTGACATCCGGCCAATGACGGGAATAAACATCGTGCGTGTCCGACTGCCTTTCGTCGAGCGTTCGAGAGAATGGGGGTGGTTAAGAAGCAAGTCCACATTGCTTCCTATAATGGATTGAAAGGTAATAGGTTAATCGGAAATGGGTTTGTTGGCCTCACTCAATATTTGAGGTCATTGTACCAGGGGTGAATACTACGCGGATTACGCCCAGGTGGCTATGTTGACTTGCGCCGCCCTAATTCAGAATGAGTAAATATAGGCTACTCCGCTGTGATTGCTTGAATAAACCGGTCAGAATGATATGTAACAAGAAACGATATATAGGCAACTGATAACGAATGTGATGATGTGCTTTGTTCGCAAATCCGACTGATTTCAAGGCTGCGATATCATGGGAAACAATCAACTTCTAGTAGTATAAACCGTGGCTATACTGTATTTCCAATGCGCGATTGAGAATTGCAGTAAAGTTGGCATAACCTCGTGGTCAGTTTGTAGAACTAGTTTGGAGAAATTACGCCCATGTCATAAAACACGCAATGTTTCCACTTGAATATGTTTGCAAACAAAGGTGCCAAGTCATACTACAGATGATGATTCAGAGTGAGAGCGTGATTTGTACGTAAGGGTCAGCGTACTGAAGTTTAGACACGCTGTCTGGCCGCCTGTTCACCATTGTGAAGGCAAGTAAAACATTACAGCATGGCTAATATGCAGCAAAGGCTCATTCTTTATCAATAGGTTACGTTATAAGAATGACTTATCCGTTCGGTTTTGCTGCTATTACTACAATGTAACAGCCTATCCTTATTGGGTCAGAACTAAGGTGAAGCATTGTCCATTGTCTGCGTTATATGACCCGTTACGAAATCCAACAGGCCGGACTGGTCTGAAAATAGGAGGCGGTAAATATCATGAACGGTTAAAACTGACTCCACGTCTTTTGTTACGTTTTCAGCATGAAAATCAGGCCCCGTCGGTCAATACCCTCTTTTGACACACGTAATATTTGCTGGAATCGAAAAACGACGAATTCGACAAAAGATTTTATCGCGGGATTAAGTAATATTTACTCACTTTCATCAGAACAAAGGCCTATGACAGAAATTTATCCGGATGTCAGTTTTGTTAGTGATTGTGTTACCGTACTGCCGAGACGAGATCTCTTGTGCACTCCGACGAAGCAAATTACTGATGTATTCCCTGATATGAAATATGAATCAAACACACTCGATCGAAATGATACAAATCGGTTCCTTATTGCGTGAAGATGGTGTGCTGTCCGTCACTTGAGAACAATATGGAATAAATGCGATGGTTCAGTTCGGAGTTAAATGCTTTGCTGATGAAATATTGAACATTTCTAAAAAATATTTATGCAAATAAATGTTATGTCTTCTTACGCGACTCCATCAATCATACCCACCCATACCATCTTGCCATGGTTTGCTTTTCGTGACAGCCCAAATCGACTTGTCAATGACTGTCACATCCATCTCTATACACTGCTGCCCATGAATTTCGGATTGACTGGGACGGGTGCTTTGAAAAGTAGACCCGGTAGATTTATTGAATTCATGATAGACTGCTCCTAATAGTGGATAGTGCATATGCCTTTGACACCATCATCTAGGTTTATTTACATGTAGCTATGATTATAATCAGTCTGTTGACATGACTGCAGCGTGTTTTTGACTTTTGCCCATAGCTTTTTCTCTGCACTGCATATGCTATTGATACATATATAGCACTTATAATGGAATAAATTTATCATATTAGTTAGTATTACCCAGTATTTATGAGATATATAATATATATCCTTTGTGTAGCAATGCATTCCCACAACCTTTCGGTTTAACAGTATCTTATGCATGTGGAACTCCATCGTAATGCAAGGATATCTGTTTGTGTCTACAAATCACCTACCCAATGTTCTGATGCTGAGATGATACGACTCCTCAAGTAACATCATTAATTCGCTGATTATAGCGGTGTTGATTAGTCAAGCGTTTCAGGCAAAGAAATTAACTACAAGTTTAGTGCACACAAAACCCTAGGTTGCATCTCCGAAATGAACAATGAACATATAAACTTAATCAGAATAAGTGATTTCAGTGACTCCAGCTATAAGCTTTCAAGCTTTTAGCTACAAGTTTTCAAGGTACCCGATATCGTCAGTTGTAACAATACTGACAACAGAAGCGTGTGTCCAAAATCGCGTTACACTCGACTGCAATGGGAGCTTGTTAGCGATAATACGAATACGAAACATTTCAATGTTAGTAATTGACAAAATTCCTGTATTAACTTGGTACATTATCGCTATCGCAACAATACAAGCCAGAAAAGTCCGCAAATCGACATTTGTTCAGTTCATTTTACACGTCTCGCGCGCGTTCGTGTGACATCTTTGATTGGCAGGAAAATAGTATTCCAATTCTCTCCGATGCTATAGCGATTGGCCTATGTATGAAGTATAAATTGGGAGGATTAAGAAATCACGATAATTGGGTTGATTAAACTTTTACTGAACCGCAACGCAAATAACGATTTCGTGCGAGTAATTAAGACTGTTTCAAACGTCAAATAAACTGTTGTACAAACCAATTACCATTCATGTTATCAGCGGAAAGTAAACTATTCGATGGATGACTGCGCAGTCCAACGGACCAAACAGTTTTCAGCGCTTTCATTGTTTTCAAGAACTTCCTCTACCGACCAGGAGGTCGTAGCGGTTGCTACGCAGGAGAAACCCACAGTACCCGCCTAAAATCAATAGCGTTTGGCACTATACCGTTATCAGTGCTTTCGTTTACATGGTTATGGAGGGATATTGGATCAAGGCGCTGCCAATCAAGACGAGGCTGGAGTTGATTCGTGAACCCGATTCGAATGTAATGAGAGAAAAACGAAGGCAATATTATTGAAGAAGAAATGTTGAAATAATAGAAAAGAAGTGGCGAGATAGCGTTATGGTGTAATCCACAGCTGCAACACCAATTAGTTGCGGGTTTGAGTCCGACCGAGGTCGACTCTAGAATTAGCGATTTAGCTAGGCTTCTCCTCGTCTTGTCATCAGTGTAAGCGGTGTCTTATAAAAGCCTAGAAGTCGGCGCCTACGGAATAAAAATGAAAAAATTGGCCTGGTGTAAATGACAATAGTAGTCCACAAACACTATAACACGACAAACAACATCAATGTAAAATAAAGTGTGTCTACTGAAGACCGCCATCCTCGTTGTTATAGCAGGCCTGATTTTTCATAGTTTATGACTAAATTCATAGGTGGTCAGAGAAGCCAGCGTGGTTAATCAAATGTAAGTACAATAAACGCAGTACAGTGCTACTTGTAAGTAGAAGTGACGATTTTCAAGGCATCTGATAATATACGTTAGGAATAGGACATTATATAATATCGTCTTATTGGTATTTTTGCGGGATATACACCGACTCATGTTATACATACACACGCTCTGCGCATATGCATGTCACGACTTCATAATGTTCATATCTCACTGGATAAGCAAAGTGCATATATAGCCTTGTAACTTTTCATAAGTCTTAGTATTGTACCACGATTCGAGTACTCGGATCCGGATCTAGTACGCCTCTTTCCACTATCAACGAGCATGATCGTTTCGATGCCTTTTTCGTAACGCAGAAGCATTGAAACGTCAATTGACCGTAAGACAGCATCTAACTCAGGGGTTCGCAAACATTTTATGGTCGCGACCCCAAATCTGAGTCGGAGACACGC